>LD352590.1:14837-73244 GCA_001465055.1 Ptychodera flava | reverse complement strand
GTGTGTGTGTGTGTGTGTGTGTGTGTGTGTGTGTAGGTGTGTGTGTGTCTGTGTGTCTGTGTGTGTGTGTGTGTGTGTGTGAACACACACGTTCAACTTTAAATCGAACAAACGTTAGTAATGCTTCCACCACTTTTACGTGCATGTTCTTAAAAACATGTTCTCAGTCAAGATGACAATAGTATAGTAGTTCCAGGCATATTAACTCATCCAGTTAAATTAGCAGTTCACTTAATATTACACGTACTGTGCCGACCAGAATCCTATTTTGCATATGTCCATTATAAGAAAATCATGACCACTTTCCATGTAAGCAAAACACAGTTACCTCTCTTATTTGTTGAACCTCTTTATTCAGTCCGTCGATGTCACTAAACATAAGCATCAGAAGTCCTGACCGGCCGAACTGTTCGCAGAGTTTGGAACTGCTTACGGAATAATTTCTACATGTCTTTCTAATCAACGTTATTCCATAAAGGACATGCTCCCTCTCTGGTTCACTGTCATAAATCTCGTGAAGATATTGCAAGAACTTAGTCAATTCCTGTCCACCTTCTAGTCTCGCCAGATTATCGCCTAAGTTTCTATGAATCTTCTCATCTTCTGTACTTTCAAATGGCTTTGTTATGCATGAGAAGACTGCCTCCAAGGTGTTCAGGATGTCAACGCTTCTACTCCTTTTCAATAGGTCCACAGCTTTCTCCATCTTAGATAAAACAACATAAGTGTACGTAAAGCTTCGTCACATTCAGTTATCTCTTGGCATTGATACCTGGAAAATAATGCAACGTTACGGAGTTGTCTCAATGGGCACTGGAAGCTTTTACCCGTTGTTGGAGGTTATACTAGAAGAAATTCAATTGACAGGATGTGTCCTACTCTCAAATACTTTGATCGTGACCAAAGTAGAGACTTTGCGTGTTTGTAAAATACATTGTACATCATACTTCCCAGAAATATGACTTTGACATAACCGCTCTCCACCTCTGTGAGGAGCCTTGGTGTTAGACAGAACAGAGATGATCTCGATGACCTTTGTCATACAGACATACATACAGCCTTGACTTGGATACAGCTCGAAAATTACATTCAGCCTCGCTTTGGGGAAAGCTGCAAACGTTTGCATTGAACTTCGATCTCGATACAGTTGCAAAATTTATATATATATATATATATATATATATATATATATATATATAATTATATAATATATATATATATGGCCTCGATCTGGTTTCAACTGCAAAATTGTACATACAGACTTTTGTTTGAGACAGCTGGGAAGTTTTACGCACAGACTCAATGGAAAATTGTACATTATGCTCGAAAATTTCTCATACAGCTCAGATATAGATTTTAAATGTACACCACAGAGTCACAACATATCAATATATAAATGGACTCGATCAATTGTGTATGTATATCCTCATTTTTGAAACAAGATAGTCACTTTCTAGTTGTACTTATAGTCTCAACTGCGCTCAAAATAATGTACATAAACAACTAGGCTTGTTTGTTTGGTAAGGATGACACCAATACACAAAAAGTGGTGCCTCTGCTTTGCAAGATTATTTTGAACTATTTCCAATTTTTTGGCGATCGTGCTTTGCTACAGACAGTATTTTCTAAGCACACACACAAGAATGGCATTTGTCGCTACTGCCGCAGCGACATACATGGTAGATGGTAGCGGAGAGTCTCTCGACGCTCCTCACTGGCTGCACGCTTGGCCTGGCTCAGCAAGAGCCGGCTAAGTTGGTGAAGCTTCTTGCTTCCGAAGCCAGAGTAGCACTTACGACCAATATCATATGAGCGTTTGGAAGTCACTATCTATTTTAAAAAAACGAGGATATATATAATATATATATATATATATATATATATATATATATATATATATATATATATATATATATATATATATATAATTTTCCGAGTCCAATTATATCTTGAAAAGTTGTGACTCTGTCGAAAACGAGTGTACATTGTAAATTTCAGCAGTATCCGATCCGAGTCTGCTTGTAAAATTTCGAGCTGAATGTACAATTTTCCATTGCGTCTGTGTGTAAAACTGCCAAGCTGTCTCCAGAACGAGTCTGTATGTAAAATTTTACAGTTTTAGTTAGGTCGAGGCCGTATATATATAAAATTCTTGCAGTCACTGCGGCCAAAATGCACCTCATTTTGTACAATAATAGCGTCCTAACTTTTCGCCACAACTACGCGAATTACGCATACAGGGGGTCTTATCCACTTTCCATGTCATGTTAAAAACTTCGCCGGAATTTTCTTGCTGAAAAGGTAAATATTTATGAAAGAGTTGCAGATTCCAGTTCCTCCATATGTTGCCCTTTCCATTATGATATTTTGGCAACAATCTAACGAAGGAATTCCGTAAATTCAGAAGCGATAATAGTCATATGCACAAATAGGTGAAAACACAGCCAACAGCCAAACGATTGTAACTCATCATTTCATAAAAATAAGAGGGAAACTGAGAAAAGTAAAACAATGTAGTTTTAGTTAACCCTCATGAGATGTGTAATCTATATTGGTAAAAAATAATTGCTAAATGAGAAAGTTAAATCAACTGGTTTTTCAGCTGTATTTTTCATTTTATGATGTTGAGAATAAGCTCGATTTTCCATAGAAAACAATGGTGTATTATGTACCGAACAGGTTACACACCTCTCGCTGGTTAATTTTTAAAATTCTGAACCAATGATGGTGACAAGTGCCACGGTGATCCTTTGATTGATATGCAAAATTCCTGTGGTTTTAGATTTTTCAATTTCTTGACGAAACTTATTTTATTTGCATTTTATTTATTCCGATCACTTTAATATACTCTTGCCCTCAATAAATGGCGATCTGACGGCGTTTACATAAGCAGAACAAGGGTCTTAAAGCCCCAGTGCTGCTAACTTTCGATGGATTTTTTCATTATTTTTATTTTATTAATCAATTGCAACTTCATATTCTACTCCCCAAAGAATGTTGAAACACCCACTATTTAGCTTGTCAACCTATCGTCTATATGTGTGAAATGCATTTTTATTGTTTACATTTGAATTCTAGTCCGGACCAGAAGTCAGTTTTCAACAATAACAATGCACTTTACAACCATAGGGGCTGAGTTGACAAGCTGGATACTGTGTATATCAACATTCTGGGGAGAAGGACAAGGAATTATGATTCACATGGTGGAATGGTGAAATTATCATCAAAAGTTGGCAGCACTGGGGCTTTAACACATTATGACACATTTTAATCAGTACCCATCTTAAGTTGTACACACCAAAATACCTGTCACGTTGTCGTAATTTACACACAATTTTGGAGAATATGAACGATGAAAATTCCAGTAAACCGGAAAAATAACACGGAACGGAGGCAAACGAACGCAGAATTTCCACTGTAATCGTGCAGTGAATGCTATCGATCGATATTCTTTTATCAGAAATTGATACATTGTTTTATTACATGCCTCGATGTGAGTGCAAATTAGTGTATTGATTTGAATAGGAACACCCAGGGAGTTAGCGGGCCGGTGAACGATTAACTGAACAGTTTTCCACGGTTACCCGGTCCAGTGAAGCCTTTCGACATTTTCGACGTCAAAGCAGACGCCGAACGCTAGATGTAAAATATCCATGCGCGCTCTTCTATTTTGATTTTCGTTAAAATCTGTTTGATGCTGGTCGATAATTGTAAAATTGTTTGAATTTGGCCTGTATGTAACTAAATGTCATATAGCATTAACTGTGAAGAGGTATATAATAAAAATATTATTGCCTGAATGAATAGGTTTATGTGCCCTTGCAGCAGGAGACAATTTGCCCTCCTGGCGTTGGGCAAATTTTCACCTGCTCTCGGGCACATAAACCCATGTATTCAGGCAATAATATATAGTGTTCATACTCGCAGGTCGTTCCAAGCTCACAGTGGTACCAACTAAGGTAATATTACATTAAACTGGTCCAAAAATCATTCCCATTCAAGGCAATACATTACCAGGTCCACGGGACATTTGTGATTTACAAATTAAAGTAGGACCATCCGGAACCACTATGAAGCGAGTATATTGCCGGTGGTATCGTAAACAGACCATTCACAGACCAACAAACTGGTAATTTCAATCTTTTACCAAAGCCAGGGCTAATAAACCCACTGCCAGACGATGCTTCATGAGACGAATAGTTTTTGCAAAAATTCAATGGGAATCATCTGATAAGATTCATTACCCACTGCACTAATCGTTACGCTAGACAGATGAGAAGGGCAAATGCGAAGAAACGTCAAAGGTCGGCCTTGACACCGACGACGGTTGTCGAAATGAGAGCATTCTTTGGACTGATGGTGCTTTTAGGCATTTGCTAGCAGCCTGAAATGCAGCTGTATTGGTCCGACCACATTTGCTTCAGTCATCATTTCGTCAAGAGAATTTTTCCGTGATCGCTTCAAGCTACTGATGCGAAATTTATACTACAGCATACAGTCATACTGTGCTCGTAACACCGCCATGTATACAGCCCAAAAATTACTGAGAGACGGGATAGAATAATGAAAGTAAGAAATGTAATTGATCGAGTAAATGGAAACAGCAGAATGCACCAAAGCTCTAAATGCGAACTGGTTATCCCTTACAGGGGCCGCACAAAGAATGTTCTCTACAATCCAGCAAATCCGCATAAATTTCGTATTAGAGTTTACACTCTCAGTAAGTCAGCCACGGGTTACGTTTCCAACGACAAAGTCCATCAACCTGTCGCTGATAACGGCCCTCTCGATCCTAATGCTGCAGACAACCCCCAAGTTTTCAAGGGAAACAAACCTGGGCGTGTTGTAACACGGTTTATTTGGCCTTACTAGGAGTTAGGACATCATGTCACCATGGACTCACATTACATTTCCGTCCCCGTTGTTTGACCATCTCTACGCACATAATATTGCTGCCACGAGAACCTGAAAGATGAATACCTTTGGTTTACCAGATGAAATAAAAATGCGTAGAACTATGATCCGTACGTCGTACCGCCTGGTGCTCAAGCTGACAGCTGCCGACCGACAAACGTGGAAAACTGAGATGAGTGATAGTGGGAATCCGTCGCCCTGGTGTTAATACCTGATATGGATTCATAGTCAAGTACATTCGAACAAATTTTGATACGCTTTCCATTGAAGTATGAAACGGTTTGCAACTGTTGTAACCGTTGATCATACATACTTACACGATACCGTGGAACCTAGTAGATAATAATCAGTGCTAATTATAGGACGCGCCACTGCACAATTCGCGCATTGCAAAAACTTGAGAACCACTGAACACTAACTACACCTTTGGTGTGTAGGTGCTTGATAAACTGTAAATAGGAATCAGTTTGAATGAAAATATCATGTGGAAATGTCAATAACTGTGAGTCTGAATTTTACATGTTCATGATATTTTTACTGAAACACAACCAAAGACTTCCAAGCCAATAATACATTGTTTACTTAAATATTACTGCTTAATGAATAACTAAATATTGTTTACATTAATTCCATGTAGTACAATATCTCAAGAGGACATCTTACCTTTGTATGGTAGATTGTAACACTAATTTTGATGTTGTATATGCGCGTGTCAATTGCAACAGTTGCCAAACTTCAATACTTCGCTTTCGTATTTGATGGACTGTGAATCAAAATGTGTTCAAACGCACGTGACATTATTATTATTACAAGCTAAGGCCCAAAGAAGCTATTAGATGCTTTATGCACATTATGCAAAGTGCCATTGATGCTATGTTTATGAACATTTTGAACTGAAAATGGAACTCAAAAGAGGAAGTACACGGCAACAGAAGCGATTCAAACGAACAGACCTCTCATGCCAATGCCATGTAAATCATTGCATTCTTGCCCAGCGATTCATTTCGAAACACCCTTAACATTTTGAAAACGGTTTCATTCCCCTTTCGACGTAGCTACATATGCTGGATTTTGCTAATGACAGTAGTGCCCTATTTCCCAATAAGGTTTGTACCGTTTATATAAAAGATAAGCCACTTGCTATTTCCCCCCCCCCCCTTTTTGAGGATAAGTGCTACTTTTAAGATAACCTGGTCTTACTTTTAGTTCCTATAATGTGATATCTCTTTTGTAACAAATAGGCACAACTTTTATGAACTTCAACGTAAACATTACTGTCAAATGTTCAATACATATACGATATTTAGTATTTTCAAATAGATCTGTTGATTTAATTTTAACTTCAGTTTAGTTTAATATGTGTAGCCATCCGATGTGATGTCCACCTTGAAACTACTGAGGAGACAAAGGAGGCCCACAACTGACAGACTCTCAGGGACAAGACTTTAATACCAAAAACTGAGAGACAAAGATAAAATAAAACGAGAAGTAAACGAAACAAAAGTTTTGGCAAGTTGTTTACGCTGTTTATTGAGTTTCTTGTCAGTTGAAAACATTGACAATTACTGGTTCAAGTATGAGGCAGGGTGACCTTGATAAAACTTTTGGAGCTATTCTCGCCTTATTCTTCCTCTTCTTCTTCTTCCTCCGTAACTTTTGTACTCACCTTGAACACAAAAACCACTTGACGTAAACTTCTCAAACGCGCAGGTCAATTAGGTACATATGAGTACCTGTGTAACTGATCCTTAAAATTTAGATTAGTACCGTGACCTGGCGGCCATATTGGATTTTCCACAATTTAAAAATGGCTTCTCATGAAGACTTAGGGGCTCTAATCGATTTTAAATTCAGTGTTACAGTATAGCAAATATGACTTCTTGTCTTTGATTTTTGCATTAAAATCTTTAACGGCCAGGTATCCTTGGCCGCCATATTGGATTTTCGTAAAGTACCAATTTCATCTTTGAAAAGGTTCTACTCCACAAACAACAGGCCGATTGAATTAAATTCTACTCGTATGGTTATTAATGTCAGCACTTTCAACTTTGCGAAATGCATTTGGATCGGTCATGTGATTTGGCCGCCATATTGGATTTTTACGAAAATCCCAATTTAATATTTAAAATTCTTCTACTCCAGATCTATCGCACCATTTTGTTTGAAATTTCAACTGTTTCATTCTCAGAATGACTACTTTCAAGTTTGCTAGGGGCATCTCTATCGGACACGTGGTTTGGCAGCCATATTGGTTTTTGTGACAAACCTACGATTACCGGCGAATAATATTCAAAAATCTTCTTCTCTAGACCAACCCACCATTTGAACTGAAATTTTACTCGTATCATCCTTAGTGTTGGTTCTTTCAAGTTTGGGAAACAAGAATTGAAGGGGAAAGTGATTTGGCGGCCAAATTTGATTTCCAAAACAATACCAATTTAACCGTGTAAATCTTATTTACAGAACCAACGCACCATTTGAACTGACCGTTTACTCGTAATATCCTTAGCGTCAGTTCTATCAGTGTTAAAAGCACATTTGGATCGATCACGTGTTTTGGTGGCCATATTGCTTTTCACAAAACCTACAATAACCAGGAGTTGATTTTCAAAATCCTTCTTTACAAGAACCAAAAGACCATCTACAGCTCCAATTTTGCACATAGTATAATCAGTGCAAGTCCTTACAGCCATGCAAACTGCTTAAGCCCCGAAAACGCTACTTGGGGATTTACTTAAATCTGTGATTGTTTATATCAAAGCGGGCATCCATTCTCAATGAGATAAAGGTGGGAAAATGATTCTGTAAATGACACCAAGCACCGACGTCTTCGAGAAATGATCAGTTTCCTACTCAAAGGTTGAGTTTCTGTGTGCTTACAATGAAAAAAAATAATTAAGTTTGTGTTCAGAGCCAAATTCTGTAGAAATAATTTACTTCTACTGAAGCAAATCTGCAATCACTTCACATGTTTCTGCAACAATACAACCACCACTTCCAATAGAATTGCCTTTTGAAAACTCTGCACCAACCCCAGACTCAGACGTGTAAAGTAGCGCACGTTCTATGTGAATGTATAAATTTCAGCATTATATTATTAGCATTTTCACGGTCCCTCAGCAGAGGCGTGGTATTTTGCTATAAGCGCTGAACTATTGACCATTAACCCATTGGTACATTTAATGTAACTACTGCCGGTTCTCTTCCGACCCTTTAAACTTTGTGACATATGAAAAAGTACGAAATTAAGTAAGCATAACTGAACTTTGTAGGTTTTAGATTGTTTTTTGTTTACTTTGATTCAGAATATTGCCTGAAGCCATTCAGTGAACCTTTAACGACATCTTTGTCGTTCTAATATGGTTCGATACAAATGCATGTGTAAAGACCGTGATCATTGTTATTGTTATGTCGGTCATTTTCCCCACACTCATGACGTCAGTTTAATTAATCTAGAACATTCTTAAGGTCACTATCCTTCATGACCTTGAAGTCAATTAGTCATGTTTACAACTTCTTGAAATTCAATTAGTCACAAGTAGCGATATTTTACAGCAGTAATAAGCATATCAATATAAGTTCTAGATTGTTCTTATATTCTCTTGTGTATGAGTATAAATACTGGGGCGGCAGGATTTTCTGTCAGACATTTGGGATCGTGTCACTTGTGTCTTGCTTCAAGACTTTGGAAACTCTAACAGTATTAACTTCAAGATTTTCAAGACCTTCACTATCACGCTGCATTTATACTTGGGACCAACCTCAAGCCTGCAAGCCAAGGATTGCATCGGTCTGTCTCACTGTGTGACTCTTGAGCCTTGTGCCATCCCAGCTGAGATAAGTAGCCTGTAAACTTACAGTTTGTACCTTTCCCTTGACTTAGTGATTAGTTTTATTTTATTGAAATATGTTTCGTTTTAAAAAAAATTGCTGAATTCACCCGTTTTTTATTGTTTTTTCTCACATAACAGTAATTGATGGCAAATAAATTATAGTCCGGGCTTGAATTCAAGAACGAACATCAAAACGAAAATGATTTTACTTTCAAAATTCAAAGTCGAAATCAAAATAATTTCAAATGATAATAAAAATACAAACATAAATGTAAAATGAAATCAAACTCAAAAAATGAAATCGAAAGTCAAAAGCATAGTAAAATCAAAACGACAATGAATTTTAATTTTTGAGTTTGATTTCAATTTACATTTTTGTGTTTATTTTCATTGTCATTTTGAAATTATTCTGATTTCGGTTTTCATTTTTTGGCTTTCGAAACGAAAGTCAAAACAAATATCAAAACGAAAATGAGTTTAGTTTCGAAATTTAAAGTAAAAATGGAAATCAGAATAACTTCAAAATGATAATGAAAAAAATGGTAAATTGAAATCAAACTAAAAAAGTGAAAAAGAAAGTTATAATCCTGGTAAAATAAAAAAAACCGACAGAGAAGTTTCATTTTGAAATCGAAACGAATACCAAACCGAAAATGATTTTTGTTTCTGAAGTCAAAATTAAAATGACAAACAGAACAGTTTCAAAATGACAACGAAATAGAAAAAAAATGTAAATTTAAATCAAACTCGAAAATGAAATAATAATAAAAATAAAAGTCAGAACGAAAGTCAAAATAAACAAACAATATGTGCGGAAATCAAAAATGGAATTCAGAACAACTCAATGAAAGTAAAACAATTCGAATTTAAATAAAGAAATCAAAATCAAAATTAAACTGAATCCAGATAATGTTGTATACTGAACAGACAACCTAGCTAACAGGTGTTTATGTAACCCCTTATGTATAATTGGTCTGTCCCTCACAGTCGGGGGCGCTTCCCGCACTCAAATTTCAGTGGGCTATGACTGACAAAGGATTCTAGCCTACTAAAATAAATTAAATAAAACAAAAACAGTTAGATATAATTGGTCGGTCCCTTACCCCTTCCCTATTTCCCGAACCCCCCCCCCCCGTTACCGCTGAAACCTTTGTTTATATACTCGTACTGTTCAAGTAGGCATGGGTTACATATTTTTGCATCTCAAGAAATTGTCGACTTCTGTCTTCTTTGTGATCGAGTAAATGGTGATGAATGAGACACGTACTTTGTTTCAATTAATGTAAAGCACACAGAAACTCGGCAGTTGAATTCTAATTATTTCAAGTTGTCTTGTTCTATGTTGGTTACGGAATCATCTTCTCGCTTTTATCTTATTGAAACTGGATGCCTGCTTTGATATAAACAATCACAGATTTAATTCCATCCCTGCAGTGTTCACCTAATATAATTGCCGCCCCCATCAATGAAAACAACGACTCAACCTATAGAGTGTTGCAGAAAGGTCGAATTTCAGTATATGTTTTGTTCTGTTTGTCGACTGCACTTTCTTGTTCTACTCACCATAGCATGCTGGAATAACAAAGTTTTGTTCGGAAAAGACCATAATCATTCTTGTTGATGACAAATGAATTCTAGTCCGGACTTGAATTTAATTTTGAACAATAACTATGCTGACTGTACACATATAGCTGTGCTGGACATTTCATCACACTTCAGGGAGTAGAACAAAAAACTGCAGTGGATACACAAAACAAAACCACCCAAATATTAGTCAAATGTTGATGTTTAAATTGACAACTCAACACCTATTTCATATCAATCAGAGACAGTTTTGTTTTGCGTTCCCTTTTAAGTCCTAAAATCCTTTCAAGTATCCCCAACATACCCTTGATATTTTGAAATTCCCCCAGTCTATTCTCCCACCTCCCTCTCCAGAGGTGTTTAGAAATGCAGCTTAAAAGCCATAGTAAATCAAAACTCCGATGAATTTTCATTTTGATATAGAAACGAAAATCAAATCAAATATCAAAACGAAATAAATTTCGTAATTAAAGTTAGAAAAAGTGATCCAGTTGGGCGGCACATACCTATACATCTTTCTATAGAAGTACTCACGGGGGATAAAACTACAGAGAGAGGTCATGACGAAAAGTAGCTGATTTTCACATATAATGAGTCCTTCCCACCACGATTTTCTCTATATTATGCGTGTACAGTTCTATTTCTATTTTACAGTAAATTTCATCTCCATTTTCAAAATGAGTCAGTTTTTCATTTCGATTTCGATTTGCAAAATTAAAATCGCATTCGTTTGGATTTCTTTTTTCGTTTTTCCATCTTTAAACCTAAAACTATCGATTTTCACATGGCGTCTTTGGACCAATGACAAGTGTTATCACAGACAAATAGAGAAGCAGACTAGCAACGGGTGTTGTTCAAGGCGTGAAGCGGTTACGTAACCAATCCATGACCATGTTCGCCTCGCCTCAGGTAGCTCTCGCCTTTCTTTTCCGAAGAGTGCCGACCATGCATCCTTCCGTGATTTTCGGATTTTCGCTAATCGTTAAGCGAAAGTATGTTCGGCAAAGTTGGTGTTGTTGTTGCCGTGTGGTGCTGAGCGTAATTGGCGTGCTGGCGCGAACGGGAGTGTTTTAAGCTTAAGGAAAGTGAGTTTTACCATATTACAAATTCCTCTCATATTTTTATGAATATATAATGAGTGTGTTTGAACCAAATTTGAAAGTCTTTTATCGATACTGTCTGGTTTTACTCAATGGTTTACGGTCAGTCATACAGTCTTTTACACGTTCGTCAAGGAAGGACATGTTTATTAAAGTGCGTGTTATGTTTTGATTGGCGTGAAGCTGTGTTTCTGCCCTGAGAGCTCACAAAGTAACTATGGTTGCTACGCGACTGGCAGCATGATGCCATCTCGTCGTATTTTTCGTATAATCTCGTGCAATTATCAACTACAAACAAAGTTTCCAAAAGGTTTAACACCTTTGAAGCTCATTTTAATATGAAAAGGCAATAGTCTACCGAGACGACCATGGAACAAAAGGAATGCCGTGTTGCTTGTCTGTTTGTCTGTGGTGTTATGTATGTATGTAGGCATAAACAACTGATCAAGAATGGGATGGCTGCGCTCTGTACGTGTATGGCCGCTCGCACAACCTAACAGATTTTCCGATGCAGCGACACATGAGTGTGATGAAGAGGTGTTCGTTGACACTCCTAATCTGGTCGTTATTTGTATGTGCAGTAATGGTGACATCTACAGTGTAAATTAATCATGACAGCACGAATTCAGTAAGGTTTTGCGAGTCTACTTAAGTTCACCACCGCTCGATTTGCGTTCAAGCCACAATCGACTTGGCGCAAGTTTCCATTTTTAACTGGTTGGCTTTGCGGCCCTTGCTTGCGTTTTCGACGGTACTGAGTGCGAGCGCCGGAGTTGGTTTGCTGGACGTAAGCCTCCATATTTGCCACATACACATGATACATGGTACCGAAGTTAGGTACGTTCAGCATTGTGTTGAAAACGGCGCGTGCGCACTTAACCACATACATAATATCTGCATGTTTATCAAAGATATCGTTGTTGGCGATCCAGGACCGTTCAGACAAAGCGAAAATAACGACACGCGGTGTAGCCGATAGTTTGCCATGTAGGTAATATTTCAGGAATTTCTCGGTACTATGTGATCATATACTTTTCGTCCAAAAGAAAGGCCACATACAAGGGGTTCGAAATTTGAAATTAAAAAAATATGCTAAAATTGACCTCTGAACCTGAGTCGACACATGAAAAGTTTATGTAGGACTCCGTTTTCAACCTGGGCATCGTGCCAGCAGGATCTGTTTTTTCTTCAAAAGACTGACGTTATCACCGAAATGTACGTAGCCTACCTGGTTTTCAAGACAACACCTGCATATAGCATGGTTGAAGTACCATTAATACTTGATGTGTATGACATTTCAATTACACTAAATCATATAGAGTCGAGGGCTAATGTGCGTGTCATTAAACAATCATAGACAGCATGCCAGACAATGCATATCACTGCTTCTAGTAGGACAGTTTACATTTTGTCTGCCCTTAAAATATTGAAAAAAATATGCTTGACACGGGTCACTATTCGTTCGATCTTAGGGTTTGTGATGACCGAGTAATGAAAATGTAACATTATTGAACATAAGAGTGACCTTTAACAATGGAAGTGTAAAACCTGCATACCAATGTTCCCTTGGTAATAGCAAATATTTGATGGTTGAAATTCCATGTCAAAAAGCTGATTTACAAGGAATGTTGGGTTAACTTAAGGCTTAAGACAGAACATTACATTCAGAGTAAACGCTGAAGCAAGTAGAGAAACAATGGGCCCTTTTCCCGCCCTTTTTCCTATCTAAATTATGTAAAATGCCAAAACTACCATAACATAATGTCTAAATTACAACAGCTCGTAAAGTTTTCTTTTTTAAAATAAAGACTACTTAAAGCTTCATGATAATACCAGGATATCAGCATTGATTAATAAGGTGACTAGTATCTATGTTTATACTCCAAATAATTGTGATTTTCGACATAAAGGCTTACACTTACCTTTGTACAAGATCAGCAAATACAGTGGAAGATTTATACCAAGTATGAACAGTACGGTGTGAATGCAGTATATACACTCAAGTGACAGAAGTGTAAAGGTCTAAACGAGCTCTCTTTGGAATAAATCAAATGCCCGAAGTATTCCAAAGTTCACAATGTCAATGTGACATAGCTCAGCTGATAGCTACTTGGAGTCTTTCTCTTTACGAAATATTCTTCAGTACTCATTCATATATCAATATTGCTATATTATATATTTATTAAATATATATTTGACGTTTGTGATAAATACGTTTATTTTAGTCAAACCGCTTTATGGCCCCAAACCTTACTATAATCATGCCATATTTACTAAATCTTCAGCGGGGAATAATATCTATTTCGGACAATAGGCAACGAGATTTGGTAGACGGGCAAGATACAGAGTTGGGTTTTGCGCTACAATATTTGATATACCAATTTTGGTGTTGGCTTAGCGTGCATACTGTCTCAAATGATTCCATACTCTCTCCACCGAGGGAAGACTGACAATTTGCTTGCTGCGTATATTTCTGCGATATTTAAGCAAAGTTTGGCAAACACAGTGGAAATATATGAGAATTATTTTTTTGCAGACTGCTTTTGTTAAGTTTGTGTGCTAGAAAATCTTTGCTTCAACACTACTTCTTAGTCAAAGGTACATATATTTCTTTAACGAATTTGACTGTGTTATGTATACCGTTACTTTATGATGTGTTGTACAGTGTTTTTTTCTATGATTCGACTGTGTCATGCGACTTTGGATTTATGATTTTTGGATAATCGATCATAAATGGGTATGATTGCTTATAAAAAAGATACAAGTAAGCTGATATGGATTACATATACATCGAAAACTCACAAAATCCCACAGCTCCTTTCGTCAGATGGCATCCAGTATCAAATTATTTGATCAGATAAGTACTCAACCTAATGTCCCATATGGTTATAGTGCACCGTACGAATAATCGATTGAAAATCTGACTTTGAGAAATTACTGAGTTTTAATTTGTACTTATTCCTGTTTCATTTTCGCACTCTGACATTTCGTGTATACACATCTGCCATAAATCACCGTCTTAAAATGTATGGAAGAACAAGTGTCTCCATAAAGAACAGACCCTGGGATCCAGAAAAAGTAACAGTGCTTATCAATAAAATAATTGCACATTAATTCCATCAAAAACTAATGATTTGCATACGTTCTAGAAAGTGTTCTACTGATATGGATATTGCAGCGCTCAAAATAATGCACTAGTAGTAACGATGACCTTTTAAGTGACCTTCTAGATCCATATACAATTTTCTACCTTTATTACCGGTCATCGAAGGACAGTGACCTCATCATCACACCCGTAAGAACTGTACATTGTAATCATGATGAAGTTCACATACTTAAGGTGACAGGACTGCAATGGTCCAAAAAGAGCGCCGTGGCATATCTAATGCCCAAGGTATTTCAAGTTTGTTGAGATGACACTGCTACATGCAGTTTCTGACGTACCTTATGAGATACTGCTCGAGTCTAACATTGATGTGCATGACAAAGTTAAATGAAATTGTTTCTGTTTTAATCATACCGCTTTGTAGCCCCTGGCCTTTCAGTAGAGTTTTCCATATTGATGGGCTTTTGAAATTAGCCAATTGCGTGGTCTGTAAAGCAAATCGTGGCCAGCTATGACGTATTCATAATTCCTGACAAGGTCGTCCCAACAAACATTCGTGTAGGTTTACGTTTCTTCAATAAGATAACTTCATTTGTCATTTTAGTGTGGAAGCATAATTTTCACGGAGTTACCGAGGCATATCATGTCGTTTTTCCCTACAAGACGTCGATCGTATTAAGCATTTACGTCGACAAATGATGCAAACCCTCTCTGCAATCGGCGTTTGCTGTGGAAACGCAGCTAGCTGTCTGTGGCGGGGTCGGCTGCATCTATACACATTATCAAAAAGTCAACTCCGCCATATACAGCTTTGGGCCGTCTCAACTCGTAGGGAAGATGGGTAAATTACGACGACCCATCTTGGGTAGGGAATTTGAACGGCAAAATAAACCAAAGTGAGCCTTATTCTGTAAAATGACCTACACCCGCCTTAATTCTGATATTGCTCATTCCTGCCTTTGTGAACAAAAATATCTCGTACGTACGTATTTCGGCTGATGTTCCAAGAAGAGTTTTAAAATATTCACTCCAACGCTAAAACTGACTTATGTGCTAATGAACGCCACGCGTGAAAGTTATGGACGAAGTTCACAGCCGGACCGGATATTTAGGGAATGAGCAATAATCAGAGTTAAAAATATAAACCCCAGCTCCAGCCAATCAAATTGCCGGATACAAGCGAAGTGTATTATATATTAAATTTGTCGTACCAAGCCCAGGCACACTTCAAACAGTGGCGACGCTCTCACTTCGGTTGCACTGCTGCTTCCGCTTTCACCACTGCAACTAGCGACAAAAATGTGGTGATTTACCGCATCTTTTTAACTTCACTTGATTGCAAATTTCAATAATCTCATGCTCTGTATGGCTATATTTAATTTCAAAACAAAATAATAAAGTATAAAATATATCTTTATGCTGGTTTTTGTCGTATATTTGCGAAAATCGTTGGACCTACTTTTCATGGGTGAATGCGTCTGATACAATGACGTGGATGAAGGGTGGCACCGGAGTAGGAAACACTTACGGCACTTTCATTTTTCAATTTATTGCATAATAACACACGTTTGAAAGTGAGCAAGTACGACGAAACATGATCATATCTTGAACCACTGCTGCCAGGTAATGGCCAGCATTGAAATTAACTTTACGGGTGATGACATCTGAATTTAAATTTAAAAAAAAACGAGACCCTATCAGTATAAACTTTCAAGACTAGAAGAACTTCACTGATGTGGAAAAACGTTTTGTGTCTTTTGTGTCAATAAATTTAGAATGGCGGTATTTAGATTTTATTTTATTTTCTTTAAATTTCTATCATTGCATTACTAAATTGCAAAATATGAAAGTTTCTATCACAGGATACTCTCACATTGCCTCTGGCGCTCACTTAAATTACTGGTAAGCCGTGACATTTTGCGGCCAACAATTTTATTTTGAATAGACACATGGACTGATGGGTTTATCGCTAAAATGTCACGTTTCTTTCTTTTAAGTGCGTCTGAACGACACGCTTTGACAAACTTGTGGCACGCTATTCTTTTTTCGAAGTTCGCAAGACGGCCAAATGATTGTTTCAACTATCTCGTTTTGACTGGATGAATACGTATATCATTTGATCCAAACATGTCATTTAAAGGGATATAGCCGTCGGAGCTGCGCTCAAAGGTCTTATGGACCTATACGACCAATATACACGATGTATTAAAGATACCATGCCAGGAAATGCCAAGAGGATTTGACCGGTTAACCTCGCTGTTAATTTTATGCAGGAAATTACAATAACAATGCTAGGACGAATGACGCAGTGCCTTGTGGTTGGGATCGCCAGTGGTATAGGGGGAGGAGTACCTTCCCGATGGTGATAAGTGGTGCGGATTACCGTCGCCTAGGTGACTGGCGTATACGCGTGCCAAAAGACACTTATGGTTGATTTCCCGTTGACCAGTCGGATGGCAGAGTTGCAAATACCTGGACTAAAGCATTTTGTTTTTTGTTGGTGTCGGTGGTACTTTGACAATAAAAGTAAAGATGCACAGCTCAGGATAAAATTTCATAAGTCACAATATGAGAGCTAATATCGTGGATGCCATGCGTCGGGCGCCTTTTTCCCTTCCCCCTAACTCTAAGTCTACATTGACCATTTTGCAATCGCCCTTGCTCTTAAAAGTAGCAGACTCCCGAGGCAACGACATCGTGTCGATCGAGGCAAATGACATGGTAGCAGAGATGCTACGACTTGCACAAGAGGAAGTAGCAAATTGCAGTGACGATAAATTACTTTAGGCGTATGGCTGTCGTAATTGGAATATGATGTGGCTGACATGTGTAGAATTTGTTGAGTATCAACGGAGGGTTTCCAGCATGAAAATACTGATGACAATATCATTAATCTTTATCTACTTAAAATAAAACTGCCTGTAGTCACTTTTGTAGGAGCCTTCAGTTCCGCAGATATCATTAGCTCACGTGTGTAAACACGTGGGCTATTGTCATAGCGATGTCTGTCTGTCTGTCCGTGTGTGTGTGTGTGTGTGTGTGTGTGTGTGTGTTAGTGTGTGTGTCTGTCTGTCTGTCTGTCTGTCTGTCTGTTTACACGATAACTCAAAGACGCCTGAACGGATTCAAGTCAGATTTGGTACACAGGTACCATGTGCTACTTGCAAGAACTGATTAGATTTTGGTTAGTGTGGCTTGCATATTAATGAAGTTATGCAATATCGTTTTTTCCGTACAATGGTTTCCCTATGGAGACGGTAATGACAGTGTAGACATATATCAAGAAATACTACACAAAATTTCATGAAACTTTTCATAGATGACAGTCTCAGAACATTATGATGATACTGTGAGTGTCATGTCAATTGCCTTCTCATTTGCATATTTAATGAACTTTTGTTATTAGTGAGATAACTCTGAAATTCCTGCACCAAACTTGATGATACTTGCAACAAATATTAATCTTATATATATATATCTAATTATAGTTTGAAGCATTGGACAGTGTCAATTTAATAAACAGGTCATTTGCATATTTTATGAAGTTTTATAATTAGTCATATAACTCCAAAATAACTGCATCAAATGTGATGAAAACTGCTGCATATACTGATCTGACAGATATCTAACTGTGTTGTAAAGCATTTAGTAGTGTAAAGTTAATTAAGGGTTCATTTGCATATTTAATAGACTTTGTAATTAGGTATATAACTCTGAAGTTACGGCACCAAATTTTGTGAAACGTGCTACAGATATTGATTTGATAAATATTTAATTGTGCTATGAATCATTGAACAGTGTCAAGTTAATATAGGGATTATTTGCATATTTAATGAACTTTGTAATTAGTGACATTACTCTAAAATTACTGCATTAAATTAACTAAAACGTGCTACAAATGTTGATCTGATGGATATCTAATTGTCCCATGAAGCATTGAGCAGTGTCAAGTTAATGAACAACTCATTTGCATATTAAATAAAGTGATGTAATTAGTGATTAAACTCTGAGAGTACTGTGCGATGTTGAAAAAAAACTTGCTTCATTTAGTGATAACATATATCTTATTGTTCTGTGAAGCGTACTACTATTAATGAACCTGTTGTTAAACACGTGAGCATATTCAGTTCATATCTGTTTTTTTTCAAGGGATACTCTTATTACAGTAACGAGCATTCAACCAATAGCGATATATGAGAAACTTATTGTTAGAATCGATCATTCCTCAATGCAACAAGTGACATTCCAAGATTACTTCAAATATTAGGTTTAATATTCCAACAAATGATGCTTTAAATTCTAAAACGTTACATCGACGGAGTTCAGTTTGCAAAAAGGAAGCACATGGCGATAAAGATTGTCCCATATGTCAAACGTCATGCGAGATATCAATATACGTCAGCATATGCAGGGATTGACCGAAAATGCAAGTGTGAAGATCAAATAGGAAATTAGCTTATTGCCGAAATACAGATATTTAGATATACCTAAGTTCAACTAGATATATCGTTTTGTCGAAAAATATCACGAATTGTAAATATTCCTATTTCTCATATTTTGTGTAGACTTCATCCATCCCTATTTGATGTGGTCTCAAGTTTCAAGACAATCAGATGAAAATGACTGAATGATATGTTCACAGAAAAGAGAGAAACAATTACGTCTGCTGCCATAGGATTACATCAGATTGATAGAAAACTCTGTTCTTCCATTGCAATTTTTATGAAACTTGGCACATAGCCTAGTCAAAACAGACAAGATTTCAACATACTAGATATTAAGATAAACCTCGCAAAAGGTTTCAAAAATTATGTGAAAAATAGGCTTACTGGGCATTTTGTTATGTTATTGACAGAATTAAGAACCTTAATTATATTTTAAAAACTAGAGCTTTGACCTAATTTTTATTGTGTAAGCTTACTTTAAATAATGCTAAATAGGAGAATCCGCGTTCTAAAAATGAGATTTTCACTTTACTTATTGTATATTCTCAAAAGACAAATATATTTTCTTGAAATTTCAAAGTTGCTGTCTTCACCTTCATCTACCTAGAGTGTTCCACGTCCCATGATGTCAAGTTTACATGCTGATATACCACATTATTTTAAAAGATTTATTTGGTCACACTGAATAATATTCAACGGACATACGACTACAGTGTCGTCCCCTTAACGGAGTCATTTTTCAGCTTTATCATCGGTGTCAAGAGATGGAAAATTATACTTTTCCCGTAGCCTGTAGGGATCTTGATACTTCAATACTATGTCTCCTTCCCGGGGTCTCCTTGTGAATTCCGAACACTTTCTTGCACTTCTTTACCCCTTATAACGTTTATATTTAGGTTGTGCGCGTTAAAAATCGTGTTACCGCGGATTTGAAATCTATACCGCCATACTTAGTCCCATAAATCTTCGTCAATGACGTCATTGATATGACATCATTGAACTCGCCTGACGTATTGCAAAAGAATGGCATTGCTAATATTCATGCGCCTTTGTTATGCAAAGTCGCTAGTTGCAGTAGTGAAAGTGAAAGCAGAGGTGCAAGGAAAGTGAGAGCGCCACCACTGTTTGGAGTGAGAAGCCCAGGCACACTGTGTTCAAATAGGGACAAGCTCGAGCATGTCATTAAGGTTATTATGTACGTGCGCGTTGCTATCAGCGTACATTTCATTCGAAAACAAAGCTAGTGGGAGAGTCGAACGTTTCCCCGTTCTCATCACACGCGCGACAATGAAGTTAGCGAAATCGGGTGATAAGCTTAGGGTTTCATATTAAAGTCCAGTTTTAACTACTCACACTATCGATGATGTCTGCGTTTTTGAAAAAAAATGAAAGTGAACGAAATACATATCAGATCTCGTGCGATCATGCGATGTCACATGAGCCAAGCCATTACCTGTCACCGAGCTTCAAGTACACCGTTATTTCATCGCGAATATTTCTTTCCTTCGAATTTTTGCTGATGATCGCATCTCGCTGTCGGAGTGATGTAATTTACGATAACTAACACAACGCCGTTCTTCTTACGCCTCGATTGACGCCTTACGTTACTATACAAGTTCTTCGGGTAAACAAATGACGCCATTACGTAGATCAATACGCGACGGTCGGACCTCGGTCGTACTGCATACGGTCCCTCGCACGCTAGGGCCCTTCCGCCACAGAACCTAACTCCTAGCTCACTTTGTTTACAAATTAATTACCTACATTCTTCTGTGTTAAAATGTTCGACCGATTATTGATTTCGATAGTAATAATAACCCACGGCTCGCTCATATGTAAGGAAGGCAGTGCTATGCCACAATAAATGAATAGAGGTGTTGGTGCACGCGGAAATATGTAAGTCCCCTGGAATAAGTCCCTCGACAGTTTGACAATATCCCTTGTAATGTTATTTAGCAGAGAACAACGTAATAGGCCTACCTTACTCCCTTGAAATAGAGGTGTGTTGACAAATTCGCTGTGCACGCTACGCTACTAACACCACAAGCTTGATTGAAGCTAGTACTTATACTGTTGTGACCGGGGTCGTGTCACGTGACAAGAATTATCTGGAACAAGAAACGGGGAACCCCCATCCCCGAGTTTATGATGTTTATTAGGCGGGTTGACTATTGGGGAACATGTTGTGCATCGCCACCTATTGCAGATTCTTACCCAGTTTGCCACCCAATGGAAACTGGAAGTCATTGCATACTGCTTATTTTCTCCCCAGGGAAGTGAAAAATATGATCAATATGGTGTACGATTTACCTTTCTCAAGGTAATTGCAATCGTCGGGAAGCTGACCATCGCACAGTAATTGGCTAGCAAATGCACAGTGAAAGCATGTATGATAGGTGATTTTGGCAAAGAGAAAATCACCTACAGTCGGAGGACAGGACGTTGAATTTTATATTTAGGCTACCAGGGAAGAAATATGTTTCTAAAGGCGCTCTGTATCTTACTAACAATCGGGTAATAGCTGACTAGAATTTATCGTCTGCAGACTATAGCTGTAGACAGACAAGCGAAGCCGTTCGTAAATCAATGAAGTTGATATAGACACAGTGAGAAGGAATTAAAGTACGATCACAAAGAACTCTGGCTTATTGTTTGTTTTTTAGATACAAGAAATCTGATTGGTCCAATGTGAATCCCAATAATGAGTTGACAAGCTAAAGTGAGACACATGAGCTTCATTGAAGGCGAGCTTGGATTACGAAGTGAAAATCCGTCAGTGAATTGAAGATTGGATACAGAACGTATAGGTAATGTTCTCTCGAAACAGCCGTATTTTATTTGCCAGGCATTTATAAGTGTTTTGCTGGACTTGAAAATAGGATTGTTGGGAAAGTGGCAAGCAGAGGTACACCCCTTGTGAGTTATTAGAAAGTGTGAGTATTCGAAAGAGTGGTGGACACACATGAGTGGTTACTCCTCGTGTAAAAGGAGAGGTATGCTTTATCATATGTGGCATTGTATTAGAAACGTTTTAAAGTGTCATTTATTGACTATGCTTGTAAGCAAACAAACACAGAACAAACAAACAAATAAACACCGCTCGTTATTGACAAACATGAACCAAACGACAACTTTGTATTGGTACTGTATTATATATGGAAATAATCATCTGTAACAAATAACACTCATAAACGCACAAATAAACAATAAAACAAACAAACAAGGGGCCAGAATTCCCGGTGATTTATCAATTTGTCTGAAGTTGTCGTAGACGAAGATTTACTGTTATACTTGGAAAGAAATTCTGCGACAGAATGCGAAGGGTCGTGCTGGAACGATCCATATACATTTGCTCATGATGTGCGCAAAACGACAGAGAAAGAAAGAGTAAAACATGAGTAACGTTTATGCAAATCAACACCCGGCGTTCACTTGATGATGGTACGGTCCCCACCATTTTTTGAAGCCCAAAATGTCATATTCACACCCAAATCAAGAATCAATGTTTTCATTGACGTAATTAACACTCCCACCTTCAGTATGTATGCCATAAGTGTATGTGTGTCAGTGTGTCCATATCCAAACGCAGTGGTCTGACTAGATTAGAGCACAATGCTGAAACGAGCATTTCTATTAGCATAGACGATGGGCGGCGAACGCCTAGATTTAGACTGAAACCGTGGCCTTGTTGGCTCCCTACAGCTGACTTCTAATTGCAAGAAGGGTGAAAAAAATGATTGCCCACAGCAATAGATAAAACCGAAAATCTAAAACGAGGAGGCCAAAACCGAAGGCATATTGCATATTGCACATCTGTTTGCTGCAAAATATCACGGCTCATATTTTACGGAAAACTTAAACAGGGTGGAGAGATATGGGTATGCGTATATGATAAAACATTTATTACATGCTCCGTATATCTAAAGTCTCGCACCACATAGCAATGGTGACTTGTTGATGAGGTAGCGGACCGCATAATCATGATCAGCTGACTATCGAGGAGTGTTGTCTTCACTGTGTAGATAATGAAGCTTCAATGGCTCAAGGAAACATACAACCAATGTCCAATATTCTCTGCTTCCTCGGACGCAATGCTGGACGCAATCTTACACTTACCATAAATTGGACAACGTAGGCAAATATGGTGATGGATTCATTCCTTCTAAAGCCTGTAAGATAAGTACTCTCGTGACAGAATTGAAGAAAGCTAAGGAGGGCGCTGTGCCACCACTGCATTTCTCTAAGTCACAGTATTTCAAGTGTGACAACATCAAAGGCCCCTTCCTATTTACGGTATCTGACCTGTGTAATGAAATGCCAATTACTAGTTGTACCTGTCACGACTTCTTTATCACTGTGAGGATCTTTAAGTCTGAATGGTAGGTATGAACTATGGTGAGTAGTGAGTATTTTGAAAGCGGATTAAATTTGACTATTTAGAGTAATTAGTTTAAATACATTTCCAAAACTGGAATCGGAGAAGTACGAACGAGTACATACAAGATGTTGCAAGTTTATCAGCTCGGTAGCTATAAATAACTAACCAGAAGGGTGTAACCTTGATCTGTTTGTTTGAAAAAATAAAGAAATAAATACAGTACCTTTATTTAATAATTGAGGTTCTGAGGCTGAGTTTGTGTTCCTTGCATTTCTATTTAACTCGGTGAATATATAAATTTTAGTCTCTTCAAATCGGTAGTGATGAAGGATACACTATGTTTTATTAGCAAGGTTGACAATGAAGATATGAATTTTCCTTAATTAGTAGCGAATTACATTTACATGCTTTTCCGATTCCAATTTATTTTTTAAAATAACTCTATATGACACTTTATGATCCCCTTTCAAAAATCCCAAAGGTCCCTCCGTTATCACTGTTCATCTTAAGTTATGAAATATTGCTTTCAAGGACAATTAGGGTTCTGCTTATCCATGGGCAAACGCACTTTCCATGGCTGAAATCCAGCTAGTCATTCCAATGCTATTTATGTGCACATTTCTGAAAATTTTCGACCGTTTAACATAACAAAAAACATGACAACTGAGCTTCTAACTTTACATTAACCTGTATGTAATAAATTTTATCGATTGTCTGAGTATGCATTTTATGTAAAGGGGAGCAGCTATAATCGCGAAAAGGAAAGAAAAGTTCAAAGAGACTTGCCATTCTTCACTATAATGCGCCTTGATCAGGGAAAAGGTTACATAATTTTGGAGGAAGTTTCTTGTGATCTCTCATATATTTCAATCCTCCTGACCAAGACCACAGCTCCTTTGACCATTAAGCCACAGTAAAACAATTATTTAATATGACAAAGCTTTCTGAAAGAGTCAAACGGGTTCAGTGCTTTTATTCTATTTTCGAAGGGGTCATTAATGGCAAAAAGGTACAAAATTTAAAAAATTTACCTCCATTGATGAAGGCTTCTCATTGTCGGAAATTTGTTGCGTTGGGTTGGCACGTCTCAAAATCATGAAAGTTGCAAGTTGGTAGCTGAAATAAACATTTGTTCCGCCTAGCAGAAGTATTGTACAGAGTGTTTGTGCAAAGGCTCACTGCGGCAATAACAATTCAGCAACCTTTGACATTAGGTAAACAGCGGCAACGGCTACAATTGTATAACCTATCCATGTGCAAGTCTGCTAATCATCCATTATGCTGTCAATTGTAACATTCCGTAGCAATTCGTCAATGTCAAGCTGTGTACTCTGCCAGACGATCTTCATCTGAAGTCTATATATACACTTACTGATAAACATGTCGATTCAACCATGGTGACCCTCGCTATACCTGATTACTGAGAACCCAAGAGAGCGCAGCTCTTGTTTATCATGCTTTTTAGTTAATATACAATGCCTTCGATATAATCGCGATACGAAAACGAAAATCCAAAGTAGCATTCTTCGCTGTCATACTGTAGCTTGCGCAACGTTAACGTATGCATAATCGCAGAGGAAGCCTTTTATGCCTATATAATATATTTCCATCTAATTGACTGACGTTTGGGTAAATGAAATATTGTATGATTTGGGACATTAAAAAATGCATGACTTATAGGCCTGCTAAATAGTACGTGTGCGAAGCTATTTTAGCCACAGTTTCTTTTGTCCGCTGAAGGTCGTGCGAGTTTCCTATTTCAACTGTTCTCTAAATCACATTTCAGAAAGTGCGTAATGTGACGACCACAATTTAAAATCGTAGCAGTCAAGATTACAGCAATTTTTGTTTGAGATTTCACTTAAGTCTATCGAGTGCTACGGCCACTACCTGCTATTGTGATTGAGGCAATTCTCTAACTCCTCAAGGCAACTGTTTTAAAACAAGACATTTCCTATTCATTTGAAGAACGTAGTTCATTAAGCACAGCCACATTTATACTGGCTTATTTAAATCAGAATGAAAAGTTATCTTGTGGTGACTGATGTTCATTTAATTTTTCTTAATGGGCCAGATAATGACATCTTTGAAGGTCTTATCACGGTCGAAATTTTTTATTGCAATCAAAAATTCGATTATTGCTCATAAAATCTTTCTAAAATAGCAACTACTAAGCTTGCCAACAGCGTCTGTACGTGTAAAATGCACTGTTATTGTTTGCATTACAATTCTATTCCGGACTGGAATTCAATTTTCAACAAATAAAATGCAGTTGACACATGCACAGGATGAGTTGACAAGCTGAGTACTGTACATGTTGAGGATATCAGACAAAGAAACTGTAGATGACATTAAAAACAAACTAGTGAAAAATAGTATCAAAAGTTACTAAGAAAGAATGGTTCAATCCTCCGTGATTTGGCATGTCGATAATGTAAAATTTGCCGATAGTGATATTTGTTTTCTTCGATATCTTGACAAAAATCCTTTTCTTAATATCGCCCATAGGAATTGCTTAATTAGCATTTAATGTTTGATTAAGAAGCAGATTCTTAATTTTTCATAAAAGCGATACCAGAAAGCTAATCGTAAGCCACAGTTGGTCAATATAATTACTTAATTCACTTCGAATGCATCGACTGTTGAAACAATAAACAATCTAGATGAAGAGTGCAACCTGTAGAGACTGTATTGACAGTTCCAGAGCCTCATCATATTTAAGCAATGAGCAACGGTATACCACGAGATTTTGACCGGTTCACGACATATAAGCACGAACAATAGCGAGTGCTTATATGGAATGAACAGGTCAAAATCGAGTTATGTAACCGATGTTGGGATGATTTATTGCTGTTATATTATGACAGTATGTTGAAATTCTTGCTGAAACATTTAGAAGGACATCTCCTCTAGATAAGAGCTCACACATGTTACAATGGTTACATATCGGCTATATCGCGAATATAGCACCGTATTTCTCGACCGATCAGATCACTTAATTTGCGCCGTTAATATACTGGCATGATATAATTGTTTTTAGAGTGTCCCACTGTATTGTTATAGATATTGAGATTGTGACGGACCTGTCCATGGGAGAAGAAAGAAGTTTAGGACGAGTCTGGTTTTCAGGAGATGGTGCGAGGAACGAATGACAAGTATTTTTGGACGGAACCACGCTATGACTGTTTTTGACATTGTCAGGTACTAAGTGAGACTTATACCAGTGCTACAAAAATTATTATATGTTCAATATTTTTACCGTTTTGCACCAATGTTCGATACATTTTAGTCCTTAACCTGTACATTATTATTCTGTTTGTCAAAACAGCATAGTAATACGAATTGAGATTAGGTTGCTTACATCGTGTTGATGCACATGTATATAGTGTAGATACCAAACTCATGTACTGTTTGAAAACAAGGAAAAACCGTAGTACAGTGTAAGTGTTTTCAATTTGTTATGCTATTGCCCTGATAAGATTGATTCGTATTTTTAATGTTTTCAAAATGCAAGGAACTAAGGTATTCTAGTAATACATTTTGATGATTATTTTCGTAATTTGGCTGTCACTTATTCATCATTCATCATATTATGAGAGTAGTATTATGTAATATGCTTTATTAACACACATCATTCCATGGTAGGGATAAAAAGGGTTACATGAACGCAAAAGAGAAGAAAAAATAACAGTGTCTCAGAAATCCCACTGCAAATACAAAGAAAAAGTCTCAACAAAGACACTATATACTTATCGCAAAAAAGAAAAAAAGATACAGAATACAGCCACTGAATATTGTTATAATATTCTGCCGTAACTCCATACATGTTATATATATTTTGCCACATTGATTCCCAAGGTCTCCTTTTCCATAATAAATTTAAACGTTTTCGTCAAAGACTTGAAATTAGCGCAGAGCTTTTCCGCTGCTGCAAATAAATGTATCATTTGTTCCTTAAAAGCAGGATATGTAATGAAAGAGTGAATTTCATCTTCAATTTCATTATTTTGACACAGGTCACAAATTCTTTCATACACGGGTGTTTTGCTATGGCGTCCGGTTTCAATTTTAAGACAGTGATCACTTATCCTAAATTTTGTCAGGCAAATACGTAACTTCACGTTTTTTATTTCAGTGATATAATTTACGAATCAAATTCGTGCTTTAAAGATCCTGTAAGTTCTCAGTTATTTTTTTGCATTTGGTTTTGCTCTATTATCATCATTTATTTCCTACCTCTACTTTTCATTGAACTCCTCTTTTAGTTTATCATATATTACATTGAAACTGGAGGTCGTCATAATTTCATCAAGATTTACCACATTGGATTCATTTATGTTTGTACATAATGACTCTATTTTTGTATACCATTTACTTAGTAATATTTTGTTTACCCAAAATGTCTCCTTTAGCAAGGCGTGATCCGTTTTATTTAAACGGTTATAAAACTTAATTAACTGTTTTGGGACGAAAATCTCGATCGGATATCTACCAAGCTCGCCATAGACGGCCATCTTTGGCGAGTTTCTCGAAATACCCAAAACGGAGCGACAGAAGTTGATATGCACCTCTTCTATAGCTGATTTTTGGTTGCATTCATCACCCAATACCTCATTACCATACACAATAATAGGTCTAATGAGTTTGTCAAAAAGAGACAGCATTAACGGGACACTCAAATTGCTTCGAATCCAATTTTTCTTTTAGTGAAAATTGTGCTTTTTGTCCCTTTTTCTTCAGATTTTCCATCCCTACTTTGAATTTGCCGTTAGGACTAATTACTAGTCCAAGGTAATTAAACTGTTTTACATTTTCAAGTTCTGCTCCTCCTAAGAAGAATAGATCATTATCCAGTAATCTATTAGATTTATTGAAGATCATTATCTTTGACTTGTAGTGTTGACTGAAAGTGTCCACCTGGACGTGTATGTATGTATTTTATCAAATAATTCTGCTGCCCTTGCTTTGATTTTGACAAAATGGCAATATCATCTGCGTAGAGTAGGCAGCTGATATGAGATTTGTTAAGTTTAGGCGGATCACATCTGTCATGGTCAAACATTTCGATAAGTCATAAAATGAACAGGTTGAATAAACTTGGACTTAAATTACATCCCTGTTTTACTCCCACTTTGGATTTAAATATTACTGTACATAGATTTAATGATGTTATACATATTACCCGTTACATTGTTTCAGCAATTTGTCATAAACTCCAGTAAGCCAAACTTAACATAATCGAAAGCTTTCTTGAGATTCAATGTTCAAAATAAAGATTTGTGACCAAGAGGAATAGTTACAGTTTCCTTCAACATTCTTGAAAAAAATATTAGTCATTCAAAAGAAAATGTACTGCCAGAAAAATCAAACACCATTTCTTTTACTGCTGTGAGCTCGTTATGCGAATACATTGTATAGGAAAACTAACGCGCCCTTGTTGCGTGTAGAGCTTAAAGGTCGTCTGTGAGCAGGCCGCATGAATGTTCCAGGCTCATTATTCTAGCTTGTGTCAATCTCCTCACTGTCCTGTCACTGTATTTTGACGAGCAACCCGTATGAAATCACTGATCCGCGTTCCTTTGTGAACCATTCTATTTCTTGGTTACTGAATTTGGGGTCAATCTCCGACGTCGCTCCAATGGTCTGTGGTCCGACTTTGTAACTTGTCGGGTTGATATACACCTGGAACACAACTCTGGCCTTATGGGACGTTTTCGTTGACTTGTCAAGAAAACTGAAGCAGGAGAGGATATTGACCGGTTTAGGTATTTCAGAACAAAACGTAATTAGGGGAAATTTTAATCAAAGAAAACACTTAAGCATCTCTCAATGTTAAGGTTCAATGCTATACAAAATTCTGTTTCACATTCGTCGTCGTTTTCAAAAATGAAGACAAACTTATCCTCCTCCTTGTCACGTGAAATCAATTTAAACGAATTTCCGGCATTACGCAGCGTCGAAATCCCCATTTTTATTCCAAATATCAACAATTTAAAGTTAATCTGTTCTCATACGCAAAAAAGATGACGATGCCATTTATAAGTTGACGCTGTCGATTTAATTTACGGGATAGTTTTTCTTTTTGGGTTTAGCTATTGAAAGTCCTTATTCTTTTGCCAGTGCAAAATCAAAACTACTTATTGCTTATCAATTTAAAAGAATCGTTCGCTTGGTTTCAGGCAGCTCACAAACCGCCAATTAAAACGGTCAATGAATATCCAAAATCTGTGTTTTACTCATTCCCTGATGCAAAGACAAGTCAAGAATACCGCATGCCCGCAGATGGAAAATTTCATTGTCCCCTCGAATGCTCTTTCGTACAAAAATATCAAACATAATCTTCAAAGAAGTTTACTTTTAAAGGGGGAATGTAACTTGGCATACTCACTCGCTTTCAGGTGCATACACGTCACATCCGGAATATCGTATGCTTGGAGAAAGAAACATCTGTTTAGTATCGAAATCTTGGGGTTTACGATCGTCCGAGAAGTGACCAGGACACTCACTAAGTTTTATGCCTCCAAGACGAATATCACCTTAGAAATTAACATACAGACAGGAGACGAGAGAGGGGCAGCCATGAAGAACCTTAATGGGACATAAACTGTAACTTGTAGCAGGTTTTCAGTATTCTGTTCTGTATATCAACTACCGTGTCTGACCCTAATCGGTTTGTCATGCTGACATTTCGAGTATTCTTTTTGTCAACACAGCTTGTATGTGTTTAGTGATCATTGTTTATTGTTTACTAATGAATTCTAGTCCGGATTGAATATAATGTTCAACAATAACAATATAGATTATAGTCATATATATTGTGTTGATATGTTAAATACTTGGCATTAAATTACAGTTAGGGATTCAATGCAGAAAGTGTTGGGGGAACAAGAAAACAAAAGCTCTGAAAAAATAGGCAAAAGATACAGCTTATGGAGCTATAAGCCAAAGCCTCATTGTTTTATAAATCTAACACTTCAGCAAGTTAAATATGAATATTGAGTAAATATTCCAATACCTGGCATCAAAAGTTCTCCAGTTTCGAGAATGGGTTTCACCGATTCCAGTCTGGTTCCGTGAAAAGCCACATGCCACTTTTCGAAAACCTGCAATGCCAATGCCTTTGGAGGGGTCCTGTGAGGGCACAGTAAACACTCTGACATGGATTATTGAATTCTTGTCGAATTGTGAATTACAAAATTACTCCATGACAGGAGAATGTCGTGGACAGTGTGAAAACTTGTCTGTTGGTCGATGTGATGGTTACAGTGGTTGTAAACCTCAATGGTTTTTGGATCTTATCACAGTGTGAACATGCAACTTACTTGAGGGCGAAACGGCACCATCCAAATGGAACCCCGTAATCTTTGGCGGGTTGTCCTCTAGCATAGTAAAGCTTGTCACCTCTATCGTTATGACAGCTTGTACAGTAGCACATGTCGAATTTCGGCTCAAAAAATACCTCTGAACAGAAAGGACATAAAAATGACCGACGAGAGGAATTTGCTGTTTATGGTTTCGCTGGTCAAAAACCTCAAACAAAATACAGTTTTTACATGCAGGCAGTCCCCTCAAAACGAGTTGTTATTCATAAATGTCCGTCTAGAGGTTCTAAGAAATACATTATATACACATTGTATCAGTCTGACAAATCATTGCTGCTTTAACCTTAATAAGTACATGTGAGATGGACATTGATGCATGTCTATTACTGCCTCATCCAAGCAGTTGATTTCTTAAAATTTTAGTCTTCTTTATTTCATCAGATTTTAATTTCTAGGCTATTCATGACAAACTTCACGTGATATTATTGTGCGTGTTCTAATCAAACCTGGCAATGCCAAAGATTTCTTGAACCGTCCGCACAGCTCTCTGTAACTACAGAGCCCTCTCGAGGCAGATGTTGGTCCGCTACCCCCTGCAAAATATGTAAAAATTTGTAACGGTTTGTACAAGTATTCTGTGTCGTAAATCAAAGTTACAGCACGTATTGCAATGACAAGGGCCATTCTTAGATCAAAATATTTCTGTTGGGATGAAACTCAGGGCGGTCGAACAGAAAAACAGTCTGTGGGACATTTCGTTACTCTGTGTACAGTACCGTTACAGGAAATAATGATACAATCATAATTACCAACAACTTGACCTTGGCTGCTAGATTTAATTCTGATAAATGCTCTCTCTGCTGCTTGTTTTACAGCTGTATTCTTACTCCGGCAACGTGAAGTCAACGTTGTAAAGGCATCTGGCACAGAAGATATTGTTCCTCTGTGTCTTTCTGCTTGAGCCAAAGTCCACAACGCATTAGCCGCCGACTCCTGCACGTCAGGTCGATCCTTCTTCAACAGGTCGACTAGTAGCGGTACTCCACCTAGTTTCACGATCAAATCTTTGTTGGTGTCATTCACTGCAATATTACCCAGTCCCGTTGCGATTTCAAGTGCTGAAAATATGCCGTTTTCATCTGCACTCTTAAGCCTCGGGTTGGCAAGTGCTCTTTTTAAGATATCGAGAGTATGAGCGATCATCTCTTCATCTGCGGCCAAAAGATCAATTTTATGGTCTTCGATAACGTAGGACAGCGTTAACATGGCGTCCATGGCCAGTGGTATGTAATTTGACTTCATAAACGGAGCTATCCTGTCGATGGCGCGTATGTCCCGATACACTTGCTTGTTCTCTGTTGCCTTGGCGCAGTTGTGCAGCACGCCAAATGCTGAACTCAAAAGCTTTCGTCTTTTCTGTTCAATAGAGATGATTGGTTTTGAAATATCAATTAAGTTTCTACTGTGGTGTTTCAATAAACAAACCTTTAAAAAAACTTTGGGCATCAATTTAGCTCGTTCAGATAGTGCCTATAGATAGTGCTTTACCATTGGTGCACTTTATAACGTTGCCTGTCCTAACTGAAGCTAGACTTTTACGCTTATTGGTTGCGAAACGAAGGAGTAGGTGCTGCGTAATCACTCGAGCAGTATGACGTTGGACTGAAGTTATTGAAAGTGGATAAAAATTATATATATATATATATATATATATATATATATATATATATATATATATATATATATATATATATATATATGTGACTGAAACGTATTGAAAACACCGTAGACAGAATTGTCTCCGAGGCTATCTTTCGTAACAACTTAGTCGGTTATTGAACCTCTCTGTTTTGAGAGCGGAAATTTTGCCGAGCGCTTCTGTCTGTTGCTTTTCCGCTGGGTGACTACTGATACCGATAGGTTGTGGGTTCAAACCCGATTGAAAACACAGTATTTTCTACCCTCGGTCGATAACTCTGTTTGTGGACAGAATACCTGAATCACTACTTCCAAATGAAAACCGTGTTTGCAATGAATTATGGGAAATAAAGCTTACGTCACGGGGTCATTCGTGCCAAAACGCTCGAATCATGCAAATGTGGACGCACATAAACTCCACCAATCTACATCGCGCAGACTGAGCCTCTCCCATGGTTCCTTTCACTATATCTTTTATTCAGCACAAAGTGACCCATAGCACCGTTGGGTGTATTGTGCAAACTTATAATGACTAGTAAAGGGGCTCGTTAGTCTGCTAAATCGATCGATTTTCGGCTTGATCTATCTGCCCGCCACTGTAACCTAAATGCTCCCTTTACGTTCAAGTTGCAGTGGCGGGCAGATCGAGTACAGGATCGATAGATCGAGCTGAAAATCGATCGATTTAGCAGACAACCCAGCTAACGAGCACCTTTGTGACTATTCCTTCACGACAATGCAGTGATTGTCGACAAGGCCGTTGCGGCCAGGTTCTTAACTGTGTGAGCGATATGACATACAGTAGTTGCAACATTGACAAATATCGAGAGGCAGACCATTGCATACTTACTTATGTCGCATGTAAACTGGCATTCAGATGTCAAACCGTTAAATCATATTGGGCAAAATATTGAAAGTAATGTGTCAGTGTCACGTCGGCCAAATGGGCCAAAATGAAATACATTTTGACGCCGTGATTTCCTAGGCCTATCCTTCTCTGTTATTACCACTCTAAACCCTTGCCCGCAATGAAGTATGATTTCGCCACCCAATCATGGTCCCTTGGACCTTTGACAGTGACCTAACGACGTAGTGTCAGAAACGATGATGCTTTTTCAACAACAAATACCTGAATCGGTACCCGCTTTTGGCGTCTGGCCAGCGGCTCGCTTTCCCCATTATAAATGCTCATGTCTCGACCGTTGAAAATCGGTAAGCTTAACTGAGGAGTAGCCGGCTCGACCCGCTTCATGCAAAAGTAGATCGGTATGAATCCTCCCCACGAAACCATCGCTCATGAATTTCCTTAACTACAAGTCATGTTAAATTACTGTGTATCGATTACTTCCTTTAGGGTTCCCACACAATTTCTCATCGTGCTGTATGTAGCATAATTGTTTAGAAAGAACATACGTAGGTTTTGACTCTCTGTTTCTATTAATCGATAAAACATTATGCATTCATTATATGGCATTTGTTGATTTTAAAAAGGCCTAATGATTCTGTTTGGAGGAAGGGTTTATTATTAAAAATGCAGAGACTGGGAATAACAGGTAAGCTTAATTTCTATAATGTTTTGAAGTCCATGTATGATAACACTCAGTATAAATCGAAAACGCCAAATAAAATTTTCAAATTGGCTCTTTCTTAACAGGGGTGGGGGTTGTAATATTTCATCTACATTATTCAACATATGTCTTAACCATCTTCCGGATATGTAGAGTATTTGGTGACATTTCTTTCTTTCCCTTTGGGAGATCTAAAGTTAAATCGTATTTTATATGCTGACGATTTAGTTTTAGAACCAAAACTTATCTACAGAATTGTTTGAATACGTTACATTATTTAAGTAAAACCAAAAAGAATGGTTTTCAATCATGGTAACTGATTAATGAAGACATAGTCATTTTATTATGAAAAATATGCAATTGAAACTATCAGTAAACATATGTAGGTATATAGAAAATTCAAACAATCATTTTACTCTTGAAAATAAAGCAATGAAAGCTTTATTCGGCAACAAAAAGTCATTTTTAAGTGAAACAGTGTTGAGTCTGGAACTTTGCCTATAGTTTTTGATATTTTAATCGTCCGAATTCTCTGTTATGCTTTAGACATCTAGGCAACAGAAAACACACGTATTGGTAATTGTCTTGAAGGTCTGTGTAGGTCTTATTACAGGTTTTATCTTGAGAGTGAGTAAATGTACCCAACTTCAAGGGATGAGAGCAGAGTTGGACAGATTTCCATGAAGGTCAATCTTTATTTGTCTGTTATTACAGCGAATTTCAAAATAGCATGGAATTTCAACATGCTTGGGTGATTAGAAAAATGTATCTGGCGATAGAAAATAACTCCAACTGCGTCAATTGCAAACGTTCTCCTTTGATAGATTTTGCAACAATTTAACCCAATACAACGTCCACTGTTATCACTCACAGATCACACCAATCGTTGTACCGACTTGTACACACTGTACCGAGAAAAAAGCCTTTCGTTAGCGTTCTGTGCAGCTTTATCGACGGGAAATGTGATTAAGGCAATATTATACAATGTTCAAACAGTCAGTGTTTTTCAATTGAAGCGCGGCAACACTGATGGCGTTGACTGTGGCACTGTGAACGTCATATTGGGTTGTTTTATTGCAAAATCTATCGAAGGAGAACTTTTGTAATGAATGCAGGTGACGTCATTTTCTATCACCAGGATCGTTTTCTTATCACCCAAGCACGTCGTAATTCCACGCTCTTTTGAAATTCACTGTAAATAGTTGTTAAATAGTTTGCCGGGAGATCATATTCTGAAAAGAAGGCGCTTGAAGAAAACAGAGATTCTCCTTGTTCTCCTTTGCAAGGTTCATTCTTTGTAATATAGAAATTTACAATCATATGTTTTTTTCAACTCAAAAAGAGTGACGTCATAAGTCCAGTTAAACGACATAATAAAAAGGAAGATACCAAGGGAGTATTTGAATACTAGCAAGGAGACTTTGTCAAGGGGTACAAGGAAAAAATTGAGGTGGTAACAAATTATGTATTTACAGAACTTAAGGCTAAAGGCTTCGCAACAATGGCGGGTGACTAGAACGTGATGTGCGTCCGGGATAGGCGACGACACATTCTTTAAAACGCATTTTCAAACATTTTTGAACATTCCAACAGCGTAGGAACTTGAACAGCTCATCGACGGAAAAGATTAAAGTGCAACTAAGGATGTCGCTAGATATGGTTAGAATATTTTTTGAAAGAAAGTGGTACCACGTACAACTGAAACCACTGTGGAAATATCGCCTAGTAAACTTGTCACAATGGATTGTTGCGGTGCAAAATATCAAACACATTAAAAACTATTATATCATACCAGTATATTGATGGTGCAAATACAGCGATCTGATTGGTCGAGACGCGAAAAGAACCGTGGTATATTGGCGATATACCACGGCTGGCATGCGCACTAGCTCTCGGCTTGAGGAAAGTCCTTTTATGACGTTCCATTCCAGAATTTCAATATACTGTTATGATATAATAGCAATAAATCACACCCATGCAGCGATGGTATACCACTCGATTTTGACCATTTCACTTCATATATGCATTCGCTATCGCTCGTGCATATGTGAAGTGAAATGGCAAAATCCCGTGGTATACCATCGCTACATGGGTGTTCTTTATTGCTTAATTATAACATATTATATCTTACCAGTATGTTGATGGCGCAAATAAAGCGATCTCATTCGTCGAGCTCTCAGGTTGAGCAAAAATCCGTTTTTTTTACGTTCCATGCCAGAACTTCAATATACTGTTATGATATAATAGCAATAAATCATACCCAGAGACGGTATACCACTCGATTTTGACCAGTTCACTCCATATATGCACTCGCTATCGCTCGTGCATATATGTAATGAACTGGTCAAAATCTCTCGGTATACCCTCGCTGGGTATGCTTTATTGCTTAAATATAACATGAGCGTGTGGTGTGTTATAAAACACCTATAGCCTGGTCTTTATTTGGGCGATAGCGCCCGTCTATTACCCCTCGTGGCCGGTGTTACCAGAAACAAATCGCTATACCCCTCGGCCTACGGCCTCGGGGAATAGCGATGTGTCTCTAGTAACACACGGCCCCTCGGGGTAATAGACGGGCGCTCTAGTCTTCATGACCGGGCAATAGGTGTTTAATATATATATATATATATATATATATATATATATATATATATATATATATATATATATATATATATATATATTATTTGCAATATCCGCAAAATAGTAGCAATATCATACTTCACTATTGAATCCGACCATGAACTTCCACACTATTAAAATACAGCCCACATATTTACCTCATTTATCACTTTTGTCGGTCCAAATCTATCGATATCTTTCAGCATTAGTTCAAGAAGCCCAGACTGTCCGAACTGCTTGCATAGTTTCAGGCTATTATTAGAGTAATTCCAACACAGGCTTCGCAACAAAGTTATTCCAATCCAGGTTTTTTCGCTTGGCTTTCTGTCTCCCATTTCTTGAAGACGTTTTATCAACTTTGTCAGCTCGTGGCCTCCTCCAAGACCCGCTAAATGGTCGCCAAAACGCTGACGTAGTCGCTCATCACTCGTCCTGTCGAACGGCGCAATAATTGTTTCATATACTTTCTGGACGGCCATAAAAATGTTAACTTCGGTCGCTTTCGCCAAGAGTTCAACCGTTTCTCTAATGGCGAACATTATGTCACTCGGGCCTGTACCACTTATCTCACCTTTAACCCTGCTCTCCACCAACGCACAATCGACGCCTTCATCTGTTTCTGAAAATATTCAATTAAAAAAAATGTCTCTCACTTTTAACATTGTTATGAGTTTACGTGCTTTCAAAGCTATAATAAGTTGCATGTATAGTCTTAGAGTAAGAAATACAAGATTTCGGTACGTTCTCGCGGAAGTGGCAAGTCACGTGAGACATATAACGTTTCCTATGGAGTTTTACGTCTTTATTGTAAATGTATGCTTCCTCTTAACCAGTAAATCATATGCCAATTTGATTGGTCGAAGTGATCGGTCCTATATAGTTTCCTATAAATCTCTAGTCACATTACATAAGCGGATCAACTTGAAGTTTAATGAAAAGAGTCGGGTTACATTTCCTGTCTGAAAAAGGAAAAATATCAATCAATTTCATCAGCGCAGGTAGACAAATGCCATGCAGAAAACGGCAAATGCCTTACATCTTGTATGTACCGATCGAGGAGCATGTTTGCAAAGGACGAACATTAGGAGGAATTTAACTTTGAATTATTTTATAATAAAATAATTTTAAAACTATTTCATAATAGTTTTAATTATTTGACATTTATAAAAATTAAACGTTTACATCTTGTAGCCAGTAATTTAACCATTGTTTTCATAGTATATAGTTCTGCTACTTGCAAATTATATAGAGTTAGACTTATCAAACGGCTTTGAAATTAGTCAGACTTCAAGGTATAGTGATCACACTTCGTTTTAATTACTATAAGTTCGGTTGGTCTCACACGCTTTTGACCAACATATTTGCATATTTAATGACTCTTTGTAATCAAGCCAAATAAACACGATTGGAACTAAATTGGGATAATTGGATGAGAGAAATTATAACGAAAGTTTGATGAAATTGAAATTTTTACAGCTTAAATTTTACAAAATGATAGAAAACTGTAAAAATTAAAATATTGTTTTCATCGAACAAAACAACAAAATCACGTCAATTATTGTATACCCCTTAAATCGTATTCATTTCTATGAAAAGGTGGTATTTTTAAGTAAATGTCATATAAAAACGAGACAAAATGCTTAAATTGTATCTAATTAATGACTTTGAGTCGGGGTACTTTTAAAATGTCCCTGACTAAATTAACCGTAAATCGATCGAAAAACTGCATTTTGGTTGAGGAAAAGTAACAAATCAAGATTAAAACTAGTATTTCAGTACCAAAGAAAGTATAGACAAGTTCGCATATTTTCATTCAAATATAAATATTGTTCATAAGTATTGAACAATATTGCATTAGATGCAGTCATGCAATGATTCTTACTCATAACATGAGCACAACATCGCAAATTTTGAATAAAATTTTAAAGATGGTTAGTAAATATGGTATAATATTAAACAAATTCCTTAAATTTGTGAGAAATTGTGCCAATCCAATTATCCAAATTTAGTTCCAATCGTGTTAATATCAAAACTGAATGAACTTAATTGCTTCAGATTTCTGAGATGCATTCGCCATACTTGTTTTTGTTTATGTTGAACTTCAGTAAGTTTTCAATCGGATTGAGACTCACAACGTACGGCACCTAGTCTCCTAGTGAAGATGTCACTGTCAAACCCGCTCGGCCAATTCCTCAGAGGTCAGATACGATTAAGAGTACTCAACTTTGATTTATGGCCTAATTACGAAAATTCTTTAAATGCAAATGAGCGACTAATTAAAATATCGTACCTATCAAACCTTTAACATATGTAAATTTCAATATAATCAATAAATGTCAGAAGTCTGATAAAAACAGTGCATTGGTACATAATCTACTTACAAATTTAGTTCAATATGCAAATGGGCAAATAATTAGTATCACAAATTCAAAAAAACGTCAAGTACAGCTTGCCCTGAAAGTCATGATAAATTAAGTGCATTGAACGTTTTTATGTATTTCCTCATTCAGAATAATTTGTTAAATACGCAAAAAAGCTTATGGTATGAAAGCAATGCCAACAAAACGTTTAGTATTGTAAGACTGCCGAACAATTTGAGTGCCTGTTTCATCAAAGTGGTTCATGGGAAATGTTTCCCATTGCACATTGCACAATCATAAATTGTGCAAATTTCGGTTCATTATGCAGGCAACAACCACTCAAATTTAATCAAATCTGGATTCCATAATTTTTGTGTGTATCGAAATGCATGATATTCTGATCAACGGTTTTAAGTTGTGGCAGGAACAAAATCTGCCTATGCATCGACTGATGGACACACACAGACATCGTGGCGAAATTGGACACCGTTCGGGTCTAAGGCCACAGTTTTAAAACAATTAAGTGTTTACTCAATATGTTTAATGTTCTTTGTCGAGTTAGGCTGATACGATTATTTCTACCCTGTTTTAATTGAAAGGACCGGAAGTCGTATATTTTAATTATTAATTACAATAAGAACATGTGTAATTAATGATACGCTTTTCGTTATTGGTAAGCCTGAATAAATCGTCAACTCTTCGCATAGACTTTGGGAAATGAAGCGACCCCCCCCCCCCTGGGTCGATAGTGGATCTTTCAATATCTGTGAAATTGTCAAATGAAACATGTTTCTTTTTATCATATAGCATGACAAAGGTCAAAGTTCGAGAAATTTATATGTTTGTAATAAAGGGACCGTGATTCGATGAAATTTATTAGCGACCAAATATAAACACGTAGGATTATGATGGGATATAAATTGACAAAAAAAGTGTTTAACCTTCACAGGTAGGATTGATCTTTATCAATGCTCTCTTCGCCGCCTGTACGACAGCAGTATTTTCAGATCGTTGTAGTGACGTCAGAGTTGTTATAACGCCTGGTGAAGAAGTGATCACGGGTTTATTTCTTTCCAGATGTGCAAGAAACAACAGTGTAGAAGCCGCAGACTCCTGTACGCCAGGTTGGTTCTGATTCATAAGTTCAAGAAGTATTGGTACTCCGCCCGAGGCAACGATCAAAACTTTGTTCTTGTTATTCGCTGCTATGTTACAAAGCGATCGTGACAAATCAGCTATCGAATAGGCACAGGCTTTCATGTTACCCTTCAACTTTGGATCAGTAACTACTGTCTTCAACGTGCTTAGAGTGTAGCTTATCAAGTGTCTGTCTGCAGTCAAAACTTCGTTGTTTCGCTCTTCAACGATTTCAGACAATATTAACATTGCTCCCATTGCTAGTGTTAAGTCCTCGGACCTTAGAATTGGGGAAAGTCTTTCAATGGCACGTAGATCTTTGTAGATTTGTCTATTCTGAGCTACCTTTGCGCAGTGGTATAACATAACAAATGCGGACATCACATCTAACCATCTTCTCTGTGCCTGGGAGGAAGAGAAAAAAGAAGAATCATATAAGTTTACAAAGTTCTGTACACTAAAATTTCTGATCGTTGAAAGATTGATCTACATGGACGTGCCTCAGGTTTTGTTGCATGATAGGTAAACTTTTACAGATTACAACTTCCAATTGTCTGTCCACATTTTTTTCAAAACAAGACTTCTAAGGCTATTGGTAAGAAACAAATGGAACTCCATACCAATGACATGTACATGCTTTGTTTGCGGCTTGTACAATGTAACCTTTTTTGCACCTTACAAATGTAAACTGTTCCTACAAACTATGTCGGATCACTCCTCGTTGAAATGTAACATAAATAATTGCAGCATGAAACATCGTGAAAAGATTACTCGATCTTCTGCAATTGTTAAAAACAATTAAATGCAATTAATTATTTTAGTGTAGGTTTTATCATAGACTGTGGAGAAAACGTTTTTCTAGGGTCTATGGTTATAGCTACAGCAAAATATCGCACAAATTCCAGATATCACATACCTCTTGCAGACCGGAACCATTGTTTGATTCTGAAAGACTGCCACATATACTCCTTCTAGCTGCAACAGGGCTTATAAGTTTCAATTTATAGGAAGGTCCGAAACCTCTGGCGTACGCTTCTATTAACTCAGAAACTGAGTCATATTTTTCCCCCATATCCGCAAGGATGTACCTGTGCTGTTCAAAAAGACCCGGAAATATATAACGATTTGATAAGTTGCTGTTGACAGTAGATCTGACACCCCTGTGACAAAACCTGCAAAAAAGACTTCTGGGTGCATGAAATTGAAATAGTGTATGGTGAGACAATTCAAATCTTTCCACATTTCTAGAAAACATGACAAACATGGTCGTTCTATCGTTTATTTACCTTGCTATGATGGCATTAAAATGTATTCAATGATAATTACATCACTTGGTTTGAACTTTCGTATGTGGAGAAAACTCCGTAACGTAGTCATATTGGCTACAGACTATAAATATGTGGACCTTACAAGCCCACGTATATATTTATTACATTCTTGTTATATTAGTTAATTTACACACTCATGTTGATTTTAGAGTTTGCGTACATACATACATACATACATACATACATACATACATACATACATACATACATACATACATACATACATACATACATACATACATACATACATAGATATATACATAGATACATACATACATACATACATACATATATATATATATAAACATACACATGTACATACAGGCATATGATATATTCATTCATGTATTATATTCATGTATTATATATATATATATATATATATATATATATATATATATATATATAAGTACGTACGTACGCGCACACACACTCTCATACATACATACATACATACATACATACATACATACATACATACATACATACATACATACATACATACATACATACATACATACATACGTATACATATACATTTACACATGTGATCTTGCTACCTCAGATTCTGATGTAGCAAGGTTGCCGCTTGCGCTGCCAAGACAGTAGCTGAGATCTCTCAAAGCCCCTGACTAACTGTGCACTTGTATGGCCTGGCTTAGCAAGGCAGAATTCTAGTCAAATTTCAACTTCCAGGTAAGTTTCGTGGAACTTACAAATTCTAGCCTTAATGCTGTCTAGCAGGTGTCACTCGAGATGTTTAGCATTATATCCACGAGCTAATCAAATTAAAATGTGCCAACAAATACAGATATTTCAAAAAATGTTTATATTTTCTAATCACTCAATGGTGGCAAAAGAGTAATTTAACACTTGAACAAGACATGACAGTGGGTTTACAACTTTGTTGTAGCTTATTCTATTTTACAAATTTTCTTCAAAATTCACCAACATTACCAATACACTTATTATAATATTTTGCAAACGTTTTCTCGTTTTACCAGTCTACTAAGGAAAGAAAAGTCTAAACTTGTAATATATCCTTCAATGCAGAAGTAGTTCTGGTGGCACGAACACTATGCGCCTTCAAAATGGTTATATCTCCACCAGCAACAAACAACGTGGTTTTAATGCATCTAGCAATGATTGACTTGTATGCGTGCACATGTTTGCCAACATAACTAATAAACAAAGCCTCGCATGTGGAGGGTTAGCATGAAGTTCCAATGGTCTGATATGTCTGTTAGGAGTAGACTGTTTTATCAAATCTCCATATTACCGAAGTTAAAATGCGAAACTACGTCACTGTGAATTCCCAATGGTGGGATATTTGAACACATGTAGGTATTAAAATACCGTGTTCAGTCATGTCAGTCACTTCCTGTAAGTCTCACGAAAAAAAAACACTTTTGCCGCCTAAATCGCAGAGCGATTTTTCAGCGGAGGAATTGTCGCTGAAGTAGAATGCGCACTTAATGCTGAGTAGCATTGCGCAATCGCGAGTGACACCTTCTTTCTGGATAGCAGTGTGTCAGAATTTGCCATACTTACGTCTTGTTCTATTATTAAAAAATGGGTGGCTTTTCCTTCAAATGTAATAGACAACACAAACTGTCCAGAACCGTCTCCTTTTCTCCGGACGAGGAAATCTCCGTCATCTTTTAGAAGTTCATTTGCTTTTATTCTGCTTAAGCAGCCGTGATACCAAACCATGTACGCCAATGTTTTGTCCTCCATAACCTTCAAATTGTGAGAGTTAGAATGTCACAGTTAATTGAAGGTACCACATTTGTCTTGCAATGCCTAAGGAAACGAAAACATTCCTGCTAAAATAGTGTGAGCAATATGGCCTCCTAGTTCCACTCCCCACTAACTTCCTTCACAAATGACAACCTAACCTTTTCTATTCAATAGCTTGGAAGTCAATGTGTCTACAACCAACAGAAGATGTTAATGGCCTGAAACAACTTAAATTTCCAGTTGATTTAAGAGATGCTATAACTAATTAAGGAAACCTTTTGTGTACATCTGCTGAAATAATATCGATTCAGCATGGTTCGGCTCCTGCTAGTGTTAGCTCCTGTGGTCAGATCCAAGGCCCATTTCTATACTATGATCGCTTCTTTCATTTAATGCCTTGAACAAAATAGACTGATATCGTTTTGTTTTTTTTGATGGATAAGATCAGTATTTACGTTGCATGATCTTACAAAACTCGCTGCCCTCATAAATGCCTTACAAACTTTGTAATTTTATATCAACTCTGATCACGAATAGTCTTATTGTTTCTTGACCATTGTAATTTATAGTATTACTTGCAAGGTCATCATTAAAACTTGGGACTGAACGTATGTCTATGACTGATTGTAATGATAACAAGGGACTGTCGATGTCGCGGATTTATAAGATAATCAGGTAATCAGGTTTTATGCGTATAACATTAAAGGATTGATCCCGTTTCATTCTTCCTGAAGCCTACAATGTATCTTTCATGAAATGTCATACCTGTTGTAGCTGTGATCCCATGTCTGTGCCATCGGAGATGTTTCTTCTGACTATCGGTCGTTTGAGTACGATTTTTGTGGAAGAGTTTATAGGTGTTCCGCTTTTCATGTAACTTTCTATTAAGTCTGAAACTGTTGTAAATGCTTTCTCTTCGAACTTGTATTGTTGCTAAAAAAATATAATAATAGTTATATTTATTGTAAAAAGAAATGGGTTCAAAAACGCCTTCCGCGTTAAATTACATCTTAAGGCGTTGTACAGCACTGACACGAGATATATAATTATTGCTACACCGAATTTCTGACGGAAGCCAATTCCCTAGCCCTGGGGCGCATATAGAAAAATATCTGCAATCATAAAACCACTTAATTCCAATTGGCTGGTGTAAAGAGAGCGCAACTCCAAAAGTGGACCAAAGGAGCGAACTTTTAAGAGCTCTCGCAAATAGCGTTGTGCAGCATTGTTTAAAACCTTGAAAGTTGACCTACAATTTGGAACGCTGTTCGCTAATGAACGGGAGGCCAATGCACGTTACGCAGGACTGGTTGAATATGATGAGTTTTGAAGCTATAAAGGTATAACATGTTGTTGCACATCCAATGACCATTCTCCTTAATACTGTTGTCCATTTGTACAATGTTGAACAGTCACAAGAACATGTGACATAAAGCTGGGAATCATTATGCACTGTTATTACGTCCTCTGGGATACTATATACTTCAAGGTCGATTTAAAACGCTAAGATGAGTTACATATGGTAAAATGAACAGAGTATCATCAATGACTACAACTTTCAAAAATTGAAGTTTTAGTTGGAGTAAAATTGAGGATGTATTTGGTAATGATTCCCTTACCTCCACCTTTCTAATTTAATCGTGGTATCTGGTATGTCATATACCAATATTGCTGTTACGCTAGCATCAGATTCTTCAAACCATGTTTCAGTCTATACAAATACGTCATTTTTGTTATATATTGTAGATTAAGAGACAAACTGAAGTTTCTTGTCAACAGAGCATGCATTCCACAGTGTAAGCTAGATATTCTAATCTCCCTGCACATGGCACTAAGATTTTATGGACTGTAAAACTATAAATGGGAAACACACTAAACTAAGCCCTTCTAAATATAACTACTGATACACATAACAAGAATGTCATCTTGGACTTCAGATGTCCTAAACAGTGAACTTTGCCCCTATTAACCTTCTTCTTCTTCGTCGTCTTCTTCTTCTTTATTTAAAACTAAATCAGAAACTTACAGGCAATCAAAAGATATATAAATATTTAAACTCACATCCTGTTCTGTAATCAATATGTGCTTGTCTTTTCCATCAAATTTTACAGACAATACCAACTGGCTGGAAGCATCTTTTTTTCGCCATAAAAGGAAATCTCCTTCGTCATGCAAAAGCTGGGTGGCATTTAAGCTAGTTAATATGCCATGGTACCACGTCATACCTTGGTATCGTTCGTCACCTGCGAGCTGAAATGGCCAAAAGTTACTGGGCTGTTAAAAAGTATTAAGATACTATACACACCCATCAACACACACACACACACACACACACACACACACACACACACACACATATACACATATTATCGAACGTAAATTACTTAAATACCTTTCTTATTTGTTGTACCTCTTCGTTTAATCCGTCTATGACACAGAACAAGAGCTTCACCAGCCCAGATTGGCTGAACTGTTCACAGAGTTCGGTACTGCTTTCAGAATAATGTCTACATGTCTTTCTGATTAGTGTTATTCCATAAAGGACGTGCTTCCTCTCTGTTCCACTTTCATAAATTTCGTGAAGATACTGCAAGTATTTGGTCAATTCATATCCACCTCCTAGTCTTGCCAGATTATCTCCCAAGTTTCGATGTATCTGCTCGTCGTCTGTGCTTTCAAATGGCTTTGTTATGCATGAGAAGACTGCTTCTAAGCTCTTCAGGATGTCTCCGCCTCTGCCGTCTTTCAACAGCTCTACTGCTTTTTCCATGTTGATTGAAACAACGTCTTACAGCTTTGTAATATTTAGTGATCACGCCACGAAAAGACCTTGAGAAAAAATAAGAAGTGCTTTGTGATATTACTCTTCTGAAACCATAGCTTGCAGGAGTAACCATAGATCATAATGATTATTACTGGTATATGAGGTAGATCCTGAGACAGGAATAGGAAGAAACCGGATTCGCCATAGGAATCACCTATTGCCTTGTTATTCGCTACCTATACCCCATATCCGGAGAGACCAATGGGAGCTACTGAGAAAGAAAAGATGCAGAAGATCGAGTACAGAGTAAGAACTCGTAGGCTAGAGAAACAGAGGCTGGGACTGATGAAAATTCTGAACATTAACATCAGGTAGATCTTGTTTTAGATTCCGAAACCCGGACAGGACATTCCTTCAAGAGAGAGTGGTGGGAGATTGGGGAAGATGTGCCCCCAAATATAAAGGAACCAGATGTAGAACAGTCAAGGTGTGAGGAATATGATATTTGTGCCAGGCAACTATCAGAAGACAGTGTGACTGTGGAGGCAGACCAATCAAGGGAAAGCTTGGTGGAGAGTCATGAAAGTCCCGAATAGTTTTCCTGGAGATGAACAACAAGAATCTGTCTATTCCTGTCGATTTATCATCAGATACTGTGATTCAGCTTCAGGAAACTTTATTAGCTCTTCTAGAGAAATTTACATGCGGTTCTAAACATCAATACGGAATAAATACAAACTAAAACATAATACAGTACATAAAACAACCAAAGAAGTAAAATCACTATGAAAAACTGGACATAATTTGACTTGTTTAAATTGGAATTTAACTCGGAATAAAACTTAGCTTAGTTCTCATGGTTTTACACTTTGGAACCCGTAAACGACGGCATGATGGCAGGTTCTCATGAAATCTACTTCAGACGTAATTTTGATCATTTAAAATCTATTTCGCCTTCTTTTTCATGTGTCGGATGTATAGATCACCGAGGTTTAACTGTCGTCCATCAACAACCTTGCTACATATATTCACAATTCCACCTAGAATGCTTTTGCAACACATTTCCAAACCTCCAGACCAGCCTTAAGGTGAAGTACTATACGAATTATGTCAAAATTAGGTTGTGGTGTCATTTTCTTGAAACTTTGCACAAATATTCTTGGAAGTTGTGCAAGTGCAAAAATGAAATAAAAAATGGGGGTCACAACGCTCGTTTCCATGGAAACGGACGTTACAATGGCGTCGTTAAATAAAAATAAAAATGATATAATTCACTTAAACTAAAGAAAGCAATTACTAAAAGCTTAGCAAATGAGTTAATTTTAATTAATACCAAGACTTAAGATCCATATCTATCGAATGTATAGTTTTCATGATGTTTGTAAAGAAATTTTTATATAAGTATCGATTACAAAATGACGATATCGAAATTATATCACTACATAATTTTCGAACTTTCTTCCTATCGCTTTTAATGGTGTCATTTTGATCAAACTTGGCGAATAAAATCCTGACATAATACCATTTAGTTTACACTTTTAATAAAAGGGTGTCACCACGCTACTGTTTACAATATTTCCAGTTGAATGGGTATTATGCGCCATGTAAATGGGAGAGAAATGTTAATTTTTCGCTCATATTGAATAAAAACCAGCTTCCTAGGGGGTCAAAATATGACAACGTTATAGGTCACATGTATTTCTAAGAGACTGGGTCAAAAAATTAGGTAAAAGCGCAATTTCAACAATGACAGGTGATTTAAATACATGCGCTACAGAATAACCAATTGGCGGCAGGCTGGAGTTAAATCTGCGCAGAAACGTTCTAAAGCGTGTGCGTGTCCGAATTCGTCGCACTTTACCTTAAATTGCAATGTCAACACGGATTCAACAAAACTGCGATAGAACGTTTTTAAGATCGCAGAATTGACACTGAATGATCTGAGCTTCTGAAGGCAATAAATTCTAAACTGACACTTTGAGTAAATGTAATCAATGTGTGCTGTAAAATTGAGTTTGTTGCCTAAGACAATACCTAAATATTTGTATGTAGTTACCCTTTCTATTGTAACATTCTCTAGATCTATCAAAAGACTTTGAATAACTGTTGGTTTCTCCTGAAATCAATAACTATTTCCTTTGTCTAATCACATTCAAATCAAGATAGTTTTCTTTACAACAGTTTGAAAAATTTTCAATTTCACTAAAGTACGTGGTATGATAGTTTTCTTTACAACAGTTTGAAAAATTTTCAATTTCACTAAAGTACGTGGTATGGTAGTTCGATATATATACTAACGCAGAATCATCGGAATACTTGAAAAGTGGAGTGGAATCGTTACCATGACAATCATTTCTGTAAAGTGTAAACAGAATCGGGGAAAGAAAAATACCCTGTGAAGCTTAAGTAAAAGTGGACCGAGAGATTCAATAGGTTGACTCAAAGCGAACCCTTTGAGAGCGATTCACAAGAAAATCAACGATCCAAAGAATAAGTCTGAGTCTGACATTAAATGTAATAAGTTTTTTAAGGAGTTTTCAACCAGAACCTCAGGTGTTACCCAGGAGATCTACACGTGTAATGAGACAACTAGATAGATTGAATCTGGCCCACGTGTGTAGTCAAGGAGATATGTTGCAACCTGAAAAGATAACATTTAATGTTTGTTATGTAATAGAGGAACTGTGGGAAGTACTTTAATAGCTTCAAGCTCAACCTCAGGATACAGAGTTAGTTTACTAGAAACAATAATGCCAAGGTAGGTCAGGGAGTATCAAATTCCAGATGAGTGAATGTGAACTCAAGGAATTTGTAGTAATTAACGATTAGTAGGTATCTGAGTACACAAGTTAATAGAAACCAAGTTCCTTAATGACAGATGTATTCAGATAAGTAAAAATAGGACCCTCAAAATTGGGATAAAACCTACTGAGTCTTCTCTTCAGGTGAGCCTTATGGACTGAAATGTACTGGTGTATTGTTACTGAAATCAATAGTGAATGATGTGAATTCGGAATAGGGGTTTTGTGTGCTAGAAAGCCCTTAGTCCTAGTTTCTGGTTGGTAAGGGTAAGATCTAAAGTTTCCCATAGCCTAAAAGCCTTACTTCACCATTGTGTAGCATATTATGTGTGTCGATCAATGGTAATTGATACTCTGTACTTTATTATCAGAATCAGTTGAGTCTCACTATAGGTACTGGAATGTTTATTATATTCTGTGGGATACGCTGAAGCACATGGTCTGTGTGAGCTGTATAGCTGAAGTGTAAGGCAATCATAGTGAAGGTGATCACAGGTTGAGGCCGACAACATCAAATTTTTAAAAATGCGTAGGTGATTTGTCGGTTGGGACAACCTTTCCCGAAGAGGGCGAGTGTGGCTAATTCAAAATTTAGTTACTTGGAATATGCCAGTCTTGCGCCCTCATGAGACTGCCATTGATATTTTTTGTACGCTTGTAGTACATGAAATGAAATTAACATGATGCCGTAACTACTGCGTATAGATTATTCATATTTTAGTATTGTATTTTGAGTAGTTTCCTTGCAAAGTGCTTGGATTGTTAGGCCACAGTATGAACTTATATTGAGTTTTTCTGAGTTATGACGAGTGAGAGTTTGTACCTAGTACCTTATGCTGCGCTGTTAATTATCAGTAAGCTAAGGGTTCTTCCTTTTGTGTGAGTAAGTTGGGTTTGAATTGCGAAGTGTAAGGTCGACAAAGAATTGTGTAGACATCGAAAGTGATACAAAAGGAACCTAAATCGATGGACTAGAGATTCTACCCTTCTGAAGCGTAAAGGTGCAGTGTTATGGCGATAGTTTTTTGAGAATCGGGTAAGAACTGAACATTTCTCGTCCTCTTCAAAAGTTGAGAACTTTTACACAGCTGTCTAGATGACGAGACTCAGCCAAGTGTAGGAGAACAGTTTGCTGGAAAAGAACACAGCGAGCAGGTCTGTTGCAAATTGAGAGGAGAGACCCAACGATTGCAGGAGGACTGTGAAATAAGTCTGTTGTGAATGTAGTGATCAGTAGGGTTGATAGAGAGAAAACTGATCATCGCTTGTGAGGATCTGCATACACGTATGATCTTTAATTTTCCATGATTGATGTCATTGTCTTGTGGTATAGATACGTCGCTGGGAGAGAACAACGATCGATCGCGGTTATCAGAACTGTAGGGAGTTTCTCGCGGCTACATGCTAGCACTGTAGAGAATTTCTGTAGCGTCGAGGACTTTGCGTTTAATAAATAATTTGAACGGACAGTGCTATTCAATTGTTCATTTCATAGAGTTGACAAGTTTTGAGTTGAGTATACAGAGAACACCCTTTGTATTGTAATCAGTGAGTATACAGTATGGTACCAAGGGGAAAATGATGGGTTTTTGCCACCCGTTCTTTAATCAAACCCGGCTATAGTTGCAGGCAAGAAATGAAACAAAAGAATTTCTTTCAAAGAGCCTCTGAATCGTAGACACAGTGTTGGTACAGATAGTCTGGGCTAGCTTGTGGGGAGCAACACACGCACCAGGAGAACGTAATGTAACAAAACAATAATTTAATGATCAAAATTAAATTTCAACTAACAGCTAAATCTCCAATACTCTATTAACAAATTAACTTGTATCTGACCTCAAGAGGGAGCAGTACACTCTGAGAACCCAACTCGCATCAACAGATACAATCTCTAAACTACACGTGAAAATACGCCCGAATAACATTTACTCTCAAATGTTAAAAATCATAAACACTGAAATATGATATCAAAAAAATCATCAGTTTCCCTTTGGTACCAAACAGTATACTCACAAAGGTTGTAATCTGTACACCCAACTCAGAACCTGTTTGATGTGACAAATGATTTGAAAGTATGGCACCATTTTACAAGTGTTATAGCTACAAAGTGGTGACGTCAAAGATGTGTGTACTTATGGAAATGAGGTCAATGGTTACGTTCTAAAAACGGACGATGAATTATTTTGGGTGTAAAAGTTAGGAACAGGGACCTGAAAACTTAAAGGTAAATGATTGAAAAGAAAGGTCGTAATTTTCACTATCTTCACTCCATGCCCTCTTATTGTGGTATCCTTTCTATATCTACGTCTTATTCAGCCATCCTGATGTCTATGTGGATTGAACATTTCATTATTTTCAGCAAGCGAGAGTGTTATTTTATCATAGTTATACTATTTTTTATACAACAAGGGACACCGCTCGAAACCAGCACCTTCAGCATGTGAAGCATTGACTATAACCTGTACTCAACGAGAACAAGGTGCAAGATGGGATGCCATGTTCCATATGAAGGTTATGATGGGAACTCTATGCAGGTACTTGTTTATCTATACTCTTTATTTGTATTGACTTCAAATTGATTTGGACATTTTAGGTTCCTTTTTAATCAACTTTCGGCCTTGCATTTATTTGTTTATTTGTTTATTCTTTATTTTTTCATTGTGGTGTTTGTTGTACGGATTTACCATTTTTTTGTTTATTATATTCTTATTTTGTTTTCATTGCCGAGTTTGTTGTGCACATTTATTTATTGTTTCAATATACTTTCACATCATTCCTCGCATTTGCACAAATACTCAAAAGTTTGGTTGTTGGAGATGTTATATATTTTGAATACTTCGTGTTTGATATTTAATATTGAATGTTATCGTTCAATGCTCTTTTACCATACAAAAGTCATGTGTTCGCTTTTTGTCTTACTTCAGCCTATATGAAAGTTGTCCATCACTTAAACGTATGAAATGCAATATTCCATTGCTATTGTTAATGAAAATGTTATCAACAATCGCGAAAGATGTCACAAAAATTTCATTATGAAAATTCTAACGGATGATGCAGTGAATTAAATACAGAAACACATAAAATCGGCTGCGAATATGTTATGTAGGATCGATATACTGTCACTAGCACGGGATCATTTTTTCGTCTGATTTGTGCATTCCAAGTCACATTTGGCCTCCTAAACAGTAAACTTTGGCGTGGATGATGAACGGGGCTGTTAACCCAAATGACATAGAACTGATATATGTTGAAGAAGTGGCATCCAGGCCTCTACTTTATTGCCAAAATGCTTCCGCCATATGAATGATAATAACACAATTGGAACTAATTTCGGATAATTGGATCTTTATATTTTTTAAAATTTCTCATAGGTGTCATGTGCCCTATAACTGAATGTTGCGATATTACAAATTGCTCATGAAAACAATGTGTAACTTAGAAGGAAAAGCAGATGAGCTTACATTTGCAGATTAAATCGACACTACTTCACCATCCAATTATCCAAAATTAGTTCCAGTCATGTTTAAAGATAACTTGCAAATAAATCTTAAGATTCGCGTGGCGTACATCCCAATGCCTTTCCATTTGCCTTTTTTGCTGATGTTGGCGAACGTTTGAGGGTGAACAAAATGAAGAGAATGATTGATGGCCAAATGAGAGAACCAAGAGTATTCCGTCCATTCTTCAGAAATAACAGTAGAACCTGGATGAACAAGTCGATTTTTCAATTAAAGAATTGGCTTTACGCCGGTCAACAGATATTAAAAAGCAAACAGCAACATTGCGACCGTTGACTCCGAACACCTTATGTCTATCACAGTGTCAACCCCGGCTGTATTTGGACTTTGGATTCTTCATTGATGTATTTTTTACATCCATTGACTCATCAATTTCAACTATACAGCCGAGCCACCATTGTGTTGGGAGGCATTATCACGAAGATAAAGGAAAGAAATATCTCGACAGAAATTAAACTAATAAATAACAGAGTTTGAACTAGTGTACGTGTGTGACATTTGGTCTGTAACAGCGTTTTGACCGTCATATCGATTGCTATTTGCATTTCAATGTACGCCGACTTCAGTTTTGTATGCCGTCTTGGCAACGGCAGTATTGAAAGAGGTGAATATGGCCATGGGGTCAATTTGTACATGACAACAAATTGGAAGAATAATATGTGAGATACGTGATAATGTACCCGAAATGAGTCGGAATTATTGCCACGATGACATAAAGTTACTTACTGTAACGCTAAACTATGTGTGTTCGTCTTCATTTGCTTGATTAGATCACGTGTTCACACAGGTGGGCTAATGTCGCAGCGATGTCTGTCTTTGTGTCTGTCTCTGTCTGTCTGTCTGTGTCTCTGTCTGTCTGTCTGTCTATCAGTGGGCCCGATATCTCAAAACCAGCTATACAAATCATTGACAGATGTATGAGATATGCCATGGATTAAAGGCTTTGTAATTTTGTGTTCACGTTTATTCATTACATCTTTAATACTAAATGGAAACAAATTTTTCGAGAGGAAATGAAGATCATTCCTCTATGTGAAGACCAACAGCATATTTTTTCCCATTTTATCAAAGGATCAATGATTAGAGTTTATTTTGTTATAGACCCTATTCTTAACATGGTATCAGTAATAGTAGCAACATATAATACAGCTGTAAATTACATAATTTTAATTGCCATGCACTTTTAAAGTATGGTGTCTAAATAAGTCAAATACACCTCAAGCTTTGTATATTGTGTGAAAGTCAGCGATAGCAAAGTGGGAGAACTTGTCTGTGGATTACAAAACTATTAGAAAATCTTCTATGTACTCAATGCTTATGGTGTTTCTGCCGATACATGATTTTCTTCAGGAGATGAAACTTCATAATTTATTTTTAACATGTTGTAGTGAAACGCATTTCGGTAATTGTTTATAAAAGAAGACTTAAATGATGTGTTTCTTGTGAGAAGAACTGTGACTGAAATATCGGATAACTTGGTCGAGCAAGGGAACTTTCTAACCGACAAATACGGCAATGGACACCAATAATCAGTGCCTTAATTAACATAGTCATAAATCAATCACAAGATGTGAAGTGAATGTGCTCACGTGTTTGACAACAGATTCATTTATAGTACTACGCTTCACAGAATGTTGGATATCCAGTACACAGACTAGAAAATTTTAGCATTAACTCAACAGAACAACTTGACCTACTAATGTGACCCCTGAATGAAAGAAAGGAATGACTTCGAGTATGACAAAATTAAAAACTTAGTCATCAAGCATTGAAATTGAGTGCTGATGACTCGACATGTATTGACATTTATTAGACACTACTGGACGCATGAAATAATACAATATGACATCAATTACTGCATACTTTTTGAATGTTATGAAGTTGTGTAACATAAAATGTACTACACGTTCAATACTACCATTCCTTTCGTCCTGAGACTGAGGGCCAAAAGTGGGTGTGTCTACTATCACTCATTATATATTCGAAATAGCTAACACTGTACTCCGCAAGGAGATCTTTTGATTATTTGCAAAGTTTTTCAGTTGACAGACATGCGTTCAATTGCTTTAATGGTGACGGTGAACTATAGGGATCTAATGGAGTTGCGAGCCAAGACTACATGTACTTGCAGCGTTGCTTGGATAGTCGATCGAATCCCCGGGATCAAAGTGTGAGGCCGAAGACTGAGCGTCGGTGCTGAAAATGTTCGACCTTCGGCCTCACACATCGATCCTGGGCCTTCGATCGACTATCTAAACAACGATGCAAGCACCTGTTCACTATCGTGCTTGGCTAGCATTTTAGCAACAACATATCATTGTCCCATATATTGCGAAAGCAAACGAAATACTCTAGTACGAACAAACAATGGCAAATTCTCTCAGACTCTTGTAAAAACAGAATCACATATAAACATAATTTCCACACCTTGAAAAATGAAACTTCAGCGAAGATCTCACCCTTCAATTTGCTGATGTCGAAATATCAGCCGATGTTTGTAAGATCACGATGTTTTAATATTTAACATAGAAAGTGCCATTTCTTGTCAAAATCTGCTTTGGATGAAAATGCACAAATAATCAAAGTCTTTATATGCCTAAGAATGCTAAAATTGAGGGGTCAAAGGTAACTCCATGTTTTTCATTTTTAGCGTGACCATTCGAATTCGTTTCTTTTTTCTTAAATTCATATTTAAGTGATCTTCACAATGTTAACAAAACCCGGTATCGGCCGCAAACATGGAGAAAAATAAAACTGTAAGTTTCACTTGTACACTTGATTCTTGGCCGCCATGACACTATGTCGTTACAGAAGGAATTTCCCAGCATGATTTGTAGTATTGTGATAATGGGAATTGCGCTCAGTCCGAAGACTTTTATCGATCGCCGTCTGATTTTGTGATATTTTAGTTGCGCTGAACAAAGCAAAAGTACCTCCTGCAGCGCAATCACAGACGATGGCACACGAGCGGAAAAGTATACACACTGCACTGCCGATAATATTCAGACTGAATTAATATTGCAATTTATTTTACCTCCGTGGCTTTGCAGGGTTGTTCAAACACAAAGTAAACTTTCAGTACGTTCAAGTTTTTGTCTCTGTGTTCTATTAACCTGATATCAGAGCAAAAATCATTAGACAATGCTACTGTTTGAGTCGGATGAGTGGGTAGGCACATGCACGCCTTATTCTAGACTTGCTTCAAGTCTATGGACATATAAAAATTAAAGTGGCACTCCCACTTTGTAACATTTATAAAGCACATTATTTTAATGCCAACGGTCGATATTTGAAGTGGCGACTGCGCGCGGATCGCGAGATATCGATAAAAACATGCCTTCAAAAAAGTAAAAGTTTGAATTCCGGTGGTATTGTAGACTCCCTAGAATATCGTCAATCAGCACAACAACAAACCTTCGGGGGATTTCGGGTCAAAATCAGGAACGATCATAAAACTTCGGGATGTCAAAAATACGCTGACATGTTTTTATCGATATCTCGCGATCCGCGCGCAGTCGCCACGTCAAATATCGACCGTTGGCATTAAAAAAATGTGTTTTAAAAATGTTACCAAGTGGGAGTGCCTCTTTAAAATAGAGCAAATTGAAGGAATAGACTTCAGCAGACTGTCGCATTAGTGGTAGATCGTCACGTAAATCGTTAGCTGAACGCAATGGCACACGAATATGTGAACCTTGATCGGCCAGCCAGTTAGTGCAGCCGGGGAAAGGTCAAGCGACGGGGCCAGTCAAGTCTTACAGTGGTTTGCGTTGACCCGTTGGCATTAGATGAACTAGATATATTGTCTGAATCGCGGTGTTGCCAACACTGTCAGCTGCAATTGTCAGCTAGGAGGTACTTGTAATATGAGTCGATCGTAGAGAAATCAACTCTGCAAGAGTTGAAACATTGTCTAGCAGGAGATCAAACGTAGTCAATACAACACCATCCGATCCACACACACCATGTTAGTGCACCATGTCTGCTGTCCTGAACGAAGTCACTTGTTGCCTAGTTGGTGGTGTTATTTTGACTATGTCTACCCTCCTGCCAGGCAATGTTTCGTCTTTTGAATAGTGAGTTCTTTGTAATTAACTGACAATACCGCCTAGCTGATAGTTACGCCTGACAGTGTTGACAACACTTTGATGTAGACATTATGTCTAGTTCGTCTAATGCCAATGGGTCAACGCAAACCACTATAATCCTAGTATGTGAAGGAATGTTACGCGTACGTACGGAACGCGTAGCCATTCTACGTTACTTTGTCGTCACCGGTGCAATCTTAACTTATCTATTAGGCCAAATAAGAATATTCTTAGTTGCAGTTCTTGGATTTTGGAAGAACCAGCCAGCCAGCAAAAAACAAACACAAAAAATAACACCATAGATCAATCGTATAAACTTTGACTTTCTATTGGTCACAAGTATAAATACTCAACTATTACAGTATTATGCAGTGTTTCTTGTCTACAATAACCACGTTGAAAGCGATGCTTGGAAACACAAGCAATACTTGTATTAGTACAACAAGCATATTTATAGCTATGTGGTGTGAGTCTGAACAAAAATTCTATAAACAATAGCAGTAAACACCACACAGTGTGATAGTAATCAATTGGTTGTGTTAGAAGATACTTTGTTTTTGATTTAGGTTTATGCTCTAGATGGTCATAGGCACCAGCAAAATTATTAATGAAGGAATATGATAGATTTGCATCGTGTCACAGTGACATTTTGATATTAATTGTGACATGTACATTTAAGATCGAGACCTGTACTGATGTTTACGATTTGACGTATAATTTTATCGTTTTTAGGACTTTTAAGTAAACTGCTGCCTGTTGGCACTCTAAAACTGTCATTGCGTACAAAGGAAAGGAACAATGCGCCATATTTAGAGTAGAGGATCTGTGTTTGTTTTTCATATTTCGGCCAAAAACCTACCCGCAGGCGGACGACAAACAAAGATTTAATTTTACGGCGCTTTATGTTGTGAAGTTTGCTTTTCGTCCATTATTGGTCTAGAGGGGTATATTATTGTTTACATATAGTTTTACACGAGTGACAACGGACTGTATTGTTTGAGACGGGGAAAAGTTTTGACAGTGTTGTATGCGTGACAGTTGCAGCTTGTAGTCTCAGCCATTAACATTTAGTAGTATTCCTTGTAACACTGACAGTACCCATCCTGTAAGTTTCATTTTCGTTGAACTTGTATCCGTAATTTCCAAGAATGTAAAATAAAATGCGGACAAATATTCATCTTGCATATTGATGAGAAAACATGATGTCATTCGCGATCAGCCCTATTTTCCTTTGGTAGCCTTTAACTACCCAAGGTAGTTCTAGAACTACTTCTATTTCGTTTAAAAAACTTACCTAGGGTTTTTTTCTAAACCTGGACCTTGTGCTTACAGGATTTTCCTTGGGTAAATGTGTTTCAGCATGAATATATCGACGTTACAACCGTAGTTTACGTGGCCTACCTCGTTTTTAAGACATCAATATATGAAAACTTACTGAAATTCATCAGCATAGCCGGGCAATATAGAAATACAAGTTCCCTTTAACCAGGGACGTTTCATCAATGCTTTAATCAATACACATTTTATTCGGCCAGCGAAGCATTCCATAATGTTGACTATGTTAAGATGGGGCACCAGGATCTTTAGGTGGTTGCTTTGGGTCTGTTTCCGATCTTTCCCTTCCAAAATCAAATTTCCTCACACATATGCACATGTAACCAACCTCTTCTAATCAAATACAATTATGGCAATATTCAGAGTCAATATGCACAAATATTGCAGGTTTTTAATTGGGAACAATTATTTTCAGTTTTGTCATAGAATTCGTATAGTGGATCAACATTTTCGGCGAAATTCCATAATCAAATTTCTTGTACACATGTGCATTTAGAAACACCGCATGCTTATCAAATACATTTATATCAGTAATCAAACGTCTATAGATGAACAGATATTGCTAGTTTTATATTGCAAAATATGCGTTCATAGTTTTCTCATAGACTACCATGTAAAGTGAATCAACATTATCAATAAAATCTAAAAATCAAATTTGTTGTAAATCATGCACTTTTTACATGCCATTTCAAGCAGGGAACTTTTACATGGATTATCACACACGTATAAATGTAGTGATGTAGCTTGTTTTATGGGGAAAAGGTTA
>LD352590.1:0-14758 GCA_001465055.1 Ptychodera flava | reverse complement strand
GGTATTTGAAAAAATCTCAGAGCTGTTTTTAAATCCCCACCCTCCAGAGGTGTTTGTGAACGCAGCCTAAGATTTGTATAAATCAAATAGAGCCAAGCAACCAAGCAGACTGAACGTAAAATGCGACAAATGTGATCGTACACGGTGGCGCTCCCGTTTGGAATGTTTACAGTAGGCATGCATACATTAGAACGCCTTTCTCGCGAATTACGTGATGTTTTAGTTCCCGACGGAAACGTAATTATGCAAAATTATGCTAATATCACTATGGACGTCGGACGGAGATCCCGGTGCCCCATCTTAAATCTCACAAACACATTACAACACCGGCATGTATCAATGTTGAAGTACCGTTTATAAACAAACATTAAACAAATATATAGACAGCATCAAACTGATTTAGTCGGACAGTTCGCTCTTGTTGTTTGCCCATAGAAAATTTGATAAAAAATATTTGACAAAGGTGACTTCTCATTCGATCTAAATTGTTTACGGTGTCTGAGTAGTCTAACATTATTGAACATAATAGTGAACTTTGACCCTGTAGATGTTATATCTGCATACTAACGTTCCTTTGCTCACAGCAAATATTTGGTGTTTGAAATTCCATGTTAAAAACTGATTATTGAGGGGTATTTTTCATTCCTAGGTTAGCTTGATTCATAAAACGGAACATCATATTCAGACGAAACACTCAAGCAAGTAGAAAAGCAATGGATCCTCCTTTTTCAGCACCTTTTCCTAGATCCTGACTAAATATGTAAAATGCCTGCAGAACTATCACAACAGAATTTCTAAATTACAGCAGTTTCTCGAGTTTTTTTAACAAATAAAAAGGATTCACAACTTTTTAAAATTGCAACAATATCCGCTATACAGTAATCATAATATATCACAACGTACTAGTATAATCTAGATAATTGTGCTTACCGACATAAAATGTGGAAAGGACGATTACACTTACCTTCGTACAAGATCAGCAAATACACTGGTAGATTTGTACCGAGGATGAGCTATACGGTGTGAATGTTGTGTTTACTCTTCAGGTGATAGAGTACATTGGTCTAAAGAGGGCACTTTGGCATTAATCCAATTCTCAAAGCGTTTCAAAATTAAAAAACAACGAGATGACAAGCTGCTTGCCGTCTCTGACTTCACGACATATTCTCCTGTACTCATTCATAAATCAATATTGTTCTATTATGTATTCATTCTGTACATACGTTTCACGTTTGTGATAAATAACTTAATTTTTTGTGTTTTCTATAATACCGCTTATTTGCTCCTGACATTTTAATAATCAACCTCAATTATTAATAAATAATCAACCTTAAATTTGTTAGATAACCTGTCAATAATAATGCCAACTTTACTTAATCTTTTGCTGGGACAAGAAATATAGCTACATTGAACAATAGACCACTGGATTTAGTAGGAGGTGGCAAGGCGAAGAGTTGCATTTTTTGTGCTCCAATATTTGATGTACTGTATCGGAGTTGACTGAGCGTGCATGCTGTCTCCAGATATTCCGTACTCTCTCCATCGAGGGAAGACTAACAAATTGATGTGTACATTTCTGCCGTATTTAAAGGCGGTCTTGCCAACACGGTAGAAATATGTGTGAAATATTTGAGCAGACTGCTCTCATAATAAGTCCGTGCGCTAGTAAATCTGACGTAAAGGGCAGTTTCGCGTGTATCATTTATAACTCATCGAAGAACCCTTCGGAGCAACACAAAAGAAAATTTAAATGGTCATATTGAAAGCGAGTGCACAGACGTATTTAAAAACTTTCATCATTAAAACTACAATCACTTCCCTCTAACTCGCATAGAAACAATATAGCGGAGAAAAATACCGATAGCTGATCCCAATGCTGTCTCTCCAAACTACTGCAGCACTGTTGTTCCAAAATATAGGTAGAGTCACGGTCCCTCTATCACATAGCGTGGTATAGCCACTCCTAGCTCCCTTTGTAATCATCTACGTTCTTCCATATAACATGTTCGATCGATTATATTGGTTTCTATAGTAACAATAACCCACGAGTCGCTCATATATAAGGAAGGCAGTGCATTTACATTGAGCGGAGTTGAAACATGGATCACAATCAATGAATAAGGGTGTTGATGCACTCGGAAATATGTAACTCGTCTGGATTAAGTTGACAGTTTGATAATTTCCCTTGGAATGTTATTCAGCAGAGAACAACTTCATAATAGGCATACCTTACTCCCTTGAAATAAAGGTTTGTTGATAAATTCGCCGTGCACGCTACGAACACCACAAGTTTTGATAGAAAACAGCATAGGTTTACTTATACTGTTGTGACCAGGGTCGTGTCACATGACAAGAATTATCTGGAACAAGAAACGGGGAACCCCCATTATATAAACTTTATTAGGCGGGTTGACCATTGGGAGAACATGTTGTGTATCGCGACCTATTGGAAAATTTTACTTGGTTTGCCATTCAGTGCAAACAGGAAATAATTGCATAGTTACCCCGTCAAATTGATTGCAATCGTCGGGAAACTGACCATGACACGAAAATTGATTGACACACGCGAAATGAGAGCATTTATGAAGGGCTTGGCTAGTCTTTCTACAACTATCGTCTGCAATCGATATATTCATGCAAACCATTATCCAATGGTTACAGCGCGTCTTTAGAAACATATTTCTTTTTTCGTAAATATAAAATTCAACGTCCCTCAAATCTTTGGTTCATTTCAGACTATTCCCTGTACTCCGACTGTAGGTGATTTTCTCTTTGCCAATACTTGTTAAAGAAGTTGACTATAGACACAGTGAAGAAATGTGGTCGGTCCAATTTGAATTCAAATAACATGTTGACCAGCTAAGGCACATGGCTTTCATTGAAGGATAGCTTGGATTACAAAGTGAAAAATCAGACATTAAATTTAAGAGTAGACACAGAAAGTACAGGTTATGTTCTCTGCACACATCAGGTATTCGCCGGGCATATATTTGGTATTTTGTGATGGCACTTGAAAATAGGAGGATTGTTGAAAAAATGGCAAGCACAGATGCACCCCTTGGGAGTTATTAGAAAGTGTGAGTATTTATAAAAGAGTAGTGGACATACATGAGTGGTTACTATTCAACGTTGAGCTAACTCCATGCTCCTCAATGACATGTAAAAGGAGGGGAATGATTTACTCACATAAGGGGATTGTATTAGCAATATTATAGAGTATCATTTAATAACTGTAATTGTAAACAAACAAACATGGAACAAATAAACACCACTCTTTATTGACAAACATGAACGAAAAGACAAATTTGTATCGGTACTTTATTGTATATGAAAATAATTATCTGTAACAAATAAACAAACACGCATAAACTTACAAATAAACAATAATACAAACAAACAAGGAGCCAGAGTTCCCGGTGGTTTGATAAATTCGCCTGAATTTGTTAAAGTCGAAAACTGTATCCAATAACATGGAAAGAAGCACCAGCTCTGAGTCAGCCGCTCAAGATGCAAAAACAATATAGAAAGAGCAAAACATTGACAATGTTTATGCAAATCACAGACAAATAGAAAGACTAGCAACGTGTTTTGATGAAAGTGTGAAGCGGTTGCGTAATTCCCTACATGTACGCCTCGCCTCAGGAAGTTCTCGACTCTGCCCAATTCTTGCCCAACATGCACTCTTCGGTAGATTCCGGATTTTCGCTAATTTTTAAGCGAGAGTATGTTGGGCAAAGTTTGTGTTGTTGTTGTCGTGTAGTGCTTAACCGAACTGCCATGCTTGCGAAAACGGGAAAAGGTTTGAGCTTCGGTGAGATGAGTTTTACCATTTTAAAAATTCTTCGCACATTATTAATATATAATAAGTGTGTTTGAACCAAAGTTGAAAGTCTTTAACGATACTGTCAGATTTTACTCAATGGTTTACGATCAGTCATATCGTCTTCTACAGGTTTTCGCACAATCTACTGCCACGAACAAAGTCTCCAAAAAATCTAACACATGTGAAGCTCATATTTATATGAAAAGGCCATAGTTTATCGAGTCGACCATGACATTAAAGAGCGTGCTGCGTTGCTATCCTGTCTTTATATCAACACCCAGAGTTCACGTGATAATGGTATGGTCACAATCATTTTTGATGCGCAAACCGTTAATTTTATTATGCACATCCCAAGTCAAGGCATCACTGTGTTCATTGATTATATTAACACTCTCATCTTCAGTATGTATGTCATAATGTATGTATGTAATCAGTGTGTAAATATCCAAACGTAGTTGTCTGATTATATTTGAGCTCAGTGATGAAACTAGTGTCTCTATTAACATAGGCGTTGGGTGGCGAACGTGAACATTTTAGAGTGAAACAGTGGCCTGGTTATTTCCCTATAGCCTACTTCTAATTGCACGAACGGTGAAAAATGTAATTCCTTGTCATTGATCAGAGAGCTGACTATCGAGGAGGAGGTGGACGCAATCGTACACTTACTATAAATTAGACGACGTAAGCAAATATGTTGATGGGTTCATACCTTCTAAAGCCAGTGTGAGATAAGTAATCTAGTGACAGAAATGAAGTGAGCTAGGGAGGGCGCTGTGCCACAACTGCATTGGTCCAAGTCACAGTATTTAAAGTGCAACAACATCAATGGATCCTGGCTATTTACGGCCTCTGAGCTGTCCCTCACGAAATGCCAATGACTGATTGTACCTGTCAAGACCGACTTCTCTATCGCTGTGAGATAGTTGTGCACTATGATAAGCAGTATTTTGAAAGGAGATGAAATTTGACTATATAATTTTTTAAAATAGATTTCCTAAATTGGAATCGGAGAAGTACCAACGAGCTCATACAAGATGTTGAAACTCTGTCAGATTGGTAGCTATAGACTACTAACCACAAGGGTGTAACCCTGATCTGTTTGTTTGAAAAAGTAAAAAAATAAATACTTATATCCTGTATTTAATTATTAAGGTTCTGAGGCTGAATTTGTGAATTAGCGTGAAATCCAGCTAGTCTTTCCAATGCTATTTACGTGTGCACAAAGTGAACGAATTTCGACTGTTTACCATATCAAAAAACTTGACAACTGAGCTACGAACTGTGCATTTATCTGTCTGCAGATAAACATACATTTTATCGATTGTCTGAGTACCTGCTCTTTGTACTAGGGTCACAATCCCCATTATGTTAAAATAGGTGTGAGGATTTTACAACGTAAAATATTAAACCTTCAATTTGGTCTTTGACCAACGGACATTGAAATTTCATTGACCTTGAATACTAGTGCTTCTATGGTCGGAGCCTATTTTATTTCACAAAGCTCATTGATCTAGGACTGACTGTAGAGGCATATTTTGTCTTCGCTGTATTACTGTTCGGGCGCAAACGCCACAAAGAAACGTACAAGTTCCTTTATGGTCCCCCTCTTCTTGCTACCTTGTGCTGGCCAATATGTTTCAAGATTCTAAGCTATACAAGCCAATGCAAGTTTACAGCAGCGAATACAAATTTTAACACACAACATCAACAACAACAACAACAAATGGTATTCTTAAATTGATTATTATTATAATTACATTCAAAGCATGCTTTCCACATTTTTAAAATTAAATGTCTGAGGACTTAACAGTTTCTTCTTGATAAGTTCCATAGTGCTAAAAACTATACCAGAACCTTAAAAAGCTGTGAAGCGATTGAGCATTAATTGTGCAGCCATGTTCAATTCATGCAAATTACAAAAGGGCTTTTTTAAAAACATTGAACAGTTAAAAAGTGTTTTTCATACCAACGTAATATATTCAAACATTAAAATCACTGAAATAGCTTGTTTAATACTTGATATGTGACCGAAAATGTCTTTTTTAGGTTGTCTGTTGCCATGTTGAATTATGTAAATTAACAAAGTGCCTACGCAAATCATTGCATGTCAAAATCAAAGCAATATATTCTAACTTAAAATCGCTGAAATAACTTGTTTAAAACGTAGTATATGACGGAAAATGTCTTTGTAGGAATATTGGCCGCCATATTGGAATTGCGCAAATTAAGGTTCCAAGACAAGAAATTGACTTTTTTAAGCCAACACTTTTGTAATGTTTATTAAGCTAAGAACCCCCCCCCCCCCCCCATAAACTATATATTTTCGGAAAGCCTGGATATAGGGAAACATTTTGGTTTACCATAGTGTCACCATTGTTTGCATTACTATCACGTGACTGGTAATTTGCATAACCTTTCAAAAATCGGTTTTCCCTATGTTTTGTTTCAATCCTTTGATTGTGGCTGAATTTTTGTCAGTGCAAGCTGTCCTAAGGATCTTCCAAAATGTGTCTCAGAATTTTATTAAACCTTCTTAAACAATTGTTATGCTAGGAAAACTTCCAAAGCGGTGAATTTAACCCTAGTTAATTTCTTTAAAATTGTGCTCACATGAGATATAAAAAAATCTGAGACATACTTTTTAAAAGTGTTGTGACAACTTGCAATCCAGCAAGTTTGAGTCAGATATTTTGAAGTATTGAGACAAAACATTGGGAAAACTGATTTTGTATATGTGTGTACTTTGTGTGTGTACTGTGTCTGTGTGTCGTCTGCTCCATGCATACCGTGTTGCTCGGTCGCGCACAGAATTGAAACATCTAAGTCGGCTACTGTGACCAACTCTTTTGGGTTGGAAGCAGTGGCCGACTAGTTTTGTGTGAGGCCTAGCAGCTAGGCGATGTTGCCGTGAGTGTGTGGGGGTTCGAATCCCATTTGGGTTATAGTAAAATTTATATTTGTAAGGTTATGCAAATTACCTGTCACGTAATAGTTATGTAAACAATGGTGACACTGTGATTACCAAAATCTTCCCCTATATAGGCTTTCAGAAAATGTTAAATGTACGGGGGTTCTCAACTTATAAACCAATAGAGAGTTGTTAGAATAAAGAGGTCAATTTCTTGTCCTGGAACCTTAGGGAAGTGCCTTTATAAATCATTATATCTCCAAAATGATTCCCCGTGCCAAATAAGTAATGTCAGACTTTGAAATTACTGAAATAACCTTTTGATGGCCAATTATGTTATCTTGTCAAATTTATTTTCAATGAAGCAACAAAATATAAACAATTTAAGTTTTTGCATGCTACGGCCAGTACCTGCCTTTGTGATTGAGGCATTTCTCTAACTCCTCAAAGTAACTGTTCTAAAACAAGACATCTCCTATTCATTTTGAGAACGTAGTTCATTAAATACGGCCACATTTATACTGGCTAATTAAATCAAAGACTAAGTTTCCTTATATTGACATTAGACATTTTTGAAGATTTTTCACGGTTATTTCACTGATAAAATCTTTTTAAAATAGCAACTACTGAGCTTGCCAACAGCGTCTGTACCTGTTAAATGCACTGTTATTGTTTACATTACAATTCTAGTCCGCACCGGAATTCAATTTTCAACAATAAAAATGCATTTGACTCATGTACTGGCTGTACATGCATAGGATATCAGACAAAGAAACTGTAGGTGACATTAAAAACAAACTAGTGAAAATATTATCAAAAGTAACTGGAAAGAATGGTTCAATCTTCATTTGGCATGTCGATAATGTAAACTTTGCCGATAGTAAAAATGTTTTCTTCGATATCTTGACAAAAATACTTACTTAAAATCGCCCATAGGAACCGTTTAAGTAGCATTTAGGCTACTTTTTGATTAAGAAGCAGATTCTTAATTTTTCATAAAAGTGATACCAGAAAGCTAGTCGTTAGCAAAAGTTGGTCATCATAGTTACTAAATTCATTTCGAATGCATCGACTGTTGAAACAATAAACAATCTAGATGAAGAGTGCAGCCTATAGAGACCGTATTGACAGTTCCAGAGCCTCATCATATTTAAGCAATAAGCAACGGTATACCACGGGATTTTGACCAGTTCAAGACATATATGCACGAACAAAAGCGAGTGTTCAACTGGTCAAAACCGAGTGGCATAACCGTTGTAGGGAAGATTTATTGCTGTTATAATACGACAGTATATTGAAATTCTTGCTGAAACATTTTAAAAGAGATCTTTTCTAGATAGATACCGTGATATATCGCGAATTAAGCACCGTATTTTCACATCTCGACCGACCAGATCACTTGCGCCATCAATATACTGGTATGATATAATTGTTTTTAAATTGGTCTACTCTATTGTTATAGACATTGAGATTGTGACAGACCTGTACATGGGAGACGAAAGAAGTTTAGGATGAGTCTGTTTTTAGGGGATGGTGCGAGAAACAAAAGACAAGTATTTTTTGACGGAAACACGCTATGGCTGTTTTTAAGACAACAAGAACAATACCTTATTGGCAAGTGACAATTACAGCAGAGTATTGTGAGAATATGATTTCACCATATAAGAAAGCGAATATATTCATTTCGACTAATCCATGAAGTATTTCAAAGTATCAAGAATTGTACCTATTCAGCTCCCCCTTCCTCAACAAATTATATAAAAATTATAATGTTTACCCTACTAGCCAGATCTTGTTTCATTTTTTTAGTTACAGCGGGGTGTATAAATACACTCTTTCAACGAATACAACAGGATTTACCTTCTGATAATGCCAGGATATCGGCATTTTTACAAAACGTTCACAAAAATAGAGGCATTACATATACAGACAGTGTTGACAGAACACAATCTCAGCATTTCCATATGTATGCTTCATGAAGACAATGAAAAAAGTAAACATATGCTCAACAACCGACAGCACTAAGATAATTACAAAGCGGAAGTACATTTATACATTTGTATACATTTTGCGCAATTTCCAAAACTATGTCCAATTTGACTTACGTAGAAGCGGTTTCTGAGGAAAAATTTATTTATCCTTCCTTACCTAAGTGGATGTGGTAATAAAGTCTGATCTTCAATTTCTACAGTGCAGCTGCAACGGATACATTTGCATGTAAAACCTAACAGGGTAGAATTCCTTTCTTTCAAATTAAAGTCCAGCCTTCGATGGCCCGCACTCTGATTCGATGAGATTTGCTCTCAATTAGATTACATTTGCATAGTATACACTTGAAGCACAGAAAGTTGCTTTCAATGTAGCTCAAAGATGATAGCGTTCAACTTGGCCTAATTTACTTCTTGACTATGTTATGAGAACTTGTATCAGTCCAACTACAGTGCTAGGTACCAGGTGAGACTAACTACAGTAGCACACAAATTATTACATGTTCAATAGTTTTACCGTCTTACACAAATATTCGATAAATCTTAGTCCTTAATCAGCACATTGTTATTCTATTTTTCAAAAACAGCATTGTTATGCGAATTAGGATTAGGTTGCTTACATTGTGTTGATGTGTATAGTGTTAATATCAAACTTATGTACCGATTGAAAACAATTTGTTAATATGCTATTGCCCTGACAAGATTGTTTCGTATTTTTAATGTTTTTAAAATGCAAGGAAATTAGGTCTTCTAGTAATACATTTTGATAATTGTTTTTGTAATTTGGCTGTTACTTGTTCACCATATAATAAGAGTAGTATTATCAGATTCAATGTTCAAATTAAAGATTTATGACCAAAAGACTACTTGCAGTTTTTCCTTTAACCTTTTGGAATAGAGAACATTATTACTCATTCATAGCCTGAAAAAGGAAAAGTATTTCATACTGATATTTATAGCTCGTTTTGCGAATACATTTTATGAAAAAACTAACGCGCCCATGTTGCGTGTAGAGGTTAAAGGTCGCCTGTGAGCGGAACGCATGAATCTTTCAGGCTCATTATTCTACCACGTGTCAATCTCCTCTCTGTTCTGTTACTCTATTTTGACGAGCAAACCGTATGGAATCACAGATCCACGTTCCTTTGTGAACCATTCAATTTCCTGGTTGTTGAACTTGGGGTCAATTTCAGACTCGACTCCGATGGTCTGTGGTCCGACTTTGTAACTGGTTGGGTTGACACACACCTGGAACACCACTCTGGCCTGATGGGACTTTTTCGTGGACTTGTCAAGAAAACTGAAGCATGAAAGGATATTGGCAGTGTTAGGTATTTCGGAGCAAATCATAATAAGGGGAAGTTTTAACCAAAGTAAACACATAAATCTCTCAAGTTTGAAGTTCAATGCTGAATAAAAACCCGTATAACATTTGTCTCGTTTTCAAACAATATAGTTATCCTTGTCTCGTGAAATGAATAAGAACGCATTTCCAGCAGTACTAAACATCCAAAAGAAGCCATATTAATTCAAATATCAATGATTTAATTTTAAATTGTTTTCATACGCGGAAAGATATTATAACGTCATTCACAAGTTGATTCTGTCGATTTTGTATTGGAACAATTTAAGTTTGTATCGTTTTAGTCGTAAAATACCAGAAAGCAACTAGGTTTTCCTCTTCGAAGATCATAATCTACATTAAGACCTTCGCTGAACGTCTATATTCTTTTTCTCAGTATGCGGTCTCTGCACCACGCATTGTTTATCAATTTGAAAGAGTCGTTCGCCGAATTTTCGGCCGCTATCATGCTGGCAATCAAAAGATCGATGAATGTCAAAATTTTGTGTTTTACTCATTCCTTTAATAGTGCAAAGAGTACCTGATGCCAGGAGATGGAATAATCTTTCGTACGATAATATTAAACATGATCTTCAAGGAAGTTTACTTTTAAAGGGGGAATGAAACTTGGCATACTCACTCGCTTTCAGGTGCATACACGTCACATCCGGAATATCGTATGCTTGGAGAAAGGAATATCTGTTTAGTATCGAAATCTTTGCGTTTACTTTTTTCTGTGAAGTGGCCATCACACTCACTCAGTTTTACGCCCCCCATGCGAACATCACCTGAGAAGTTAACATACACAAAGGAGATGGTAGAAGGGCATGCAATGACTTTAAGCTTTGGCCTCATTTTAAATATCACAACATCTTAGCAAGCTAAACATTAATATTTATCAAACATTTTCATACCTGGCATCAAAAACTCTCCGGTTTCGAGAATGGGTTTAACCGATTCCAGTCTGGTGCCGTGAAAAGCAACATGCCACTTTTTGAATACATCTAATGCCAATGCTTTTGGAGGTGTCCTGTAAAGGCACGATAATAGCTCGGGTGAAAATTATTGAATTCTTGTTGCAATGTCCATTACAAAAATGATGAGATGAATATGTCATGAACAGTGTTTCTATAGACGAAACTTGTCTGTTGGTCGATATAATTGTTTAATACAACAGTTACAAACGTCAATGTTTTTGACTACTCAATACTTTGCAGAGTCAACTTACTTGAGGGCGAAACGGCACCATCCAAATGGTACCCCGTAATCTTTGGCTGGTTGTCCTCTGGCATAGTAAAGCTTGTCACCTCTATCGTTATGACAGCTTGTACAGTAGCACATGTCGAACTTTGGCTCAAAAAATACCTCTGAGCAGAAACGAAATTATAAAAATGACAGTCGAGAGGAATGTGCTAATTGATTTCGCTGGTAGAAAACCTCAAGCAAAATAAAATCGTGCCATGTAGTTCCCTCAAAATGAGGTTTTATTCATAAAGTCTGCCTTGAAGTTCTCAGAAATACGTTATATATACATGCACTCAGCCTCACAAATAACTGCTGCTGCTTGAAATAAGTATACGTGAAATGGACATTGATGCGCATCTATTACTGCATCTTATAATTGGTTGATTTCTTCACATTGAAGCCTTCTGTATTTCACCAGATTTTGATTTCTCAGTAATTGATGACAAACTGCACATGATATTATTGGTGCGTGCTCAAACGATACCTGGCAATCCCAAAGATTTCTTGAACCTTCCGCATAGCTCTCTGTAACTACAGCGCCCTCTTGAAGCAGATATTGGTCCGCTACTTCCTGCAAAATCGGTAAAAAAGGTTTGCATTTTTACGAGTATTCAGTGTTGTAAATCAGAGTTACAGCACGTATTAATTGTGGTGATAAGGTCCACATGCCTCTTCCCCCTTAATTTAAATATTTCTGTTGGGACGAATCCAGGGCGGTTGAACAAAAATACAAACTGAGGGACATTGTAGTGCCGTTACGGAAAATAATGTTGGAATCATAATTACCGAGAACTTGACCTTGGTGACTAGATTTAATTCTCATTAATGCTCTCTCTGCTGCTTGTTTCACAGCTGTGTTCTTACTCTTGCAAAGTGACGTCAACGTTGTGATGGCACCTGGCACAGAAGATATCTTTCCCCTTAGTTTTTCTGCTTGAGCCAAAGTCCACAACGCATTAGCTGCCGACTCCTGCACGTCAGGTCGATCCTTCTTCAAAAGGTCAACTAGTAGCGGTACTCCACCTAGTTTCACGATTAAATCTTTGTTGATGTCGTTCACTGCAATGTTACCCAGTCCCGTCGTGATTTCAAGTGCTGAAAATATGCTGTTTTCAGCTGTACCCTTAAGCCTCGGGTCGGCAAGAGCTCTTTTCAAGATATCTAGAGTGTATGCGATCAACTTTGCATCTGCCGCCAAAAGACCGATTTTGTGGTCTTCAATAACGTAGGACAGCGTCAACATGGCGCCCATAGCCAATGTTAAGTCCTTTGACTTCATAAACGGAGCTATCCTTTCGATGGCGCGTATGTCCCGATACACTTGCTTGTTCTCGGTTGCCTTGGAGCAGTTGTGCAACACGCCAAATGCTGACCTCACGAGATCTCGTTTCTTCTGTTCAATGGAGAAAATTAATTTTGAAACAGTTATGAAAGCATTAATTAAGTTTGTACTGTGATGTTTCATAAATTAGAAAAAACTGTTAGCATCGGTTTAGCTCGTTCAGATAGTGCGTAGGGTTTGTCGAATATCGACACAATGAGAAACGTTGCCTGTCTTCACTGAAGAAATACCGCATTACATTTAAAATTAAAAAAAAAAAAAATCTGCATATTTTACGTTAAATTGTTGCGATACGAAAGAGGAGGTGCTGCTTACTCACAGCGTCCAGCAGTATCACTTTGGACTGAAACGTACTGAAAAGGGATAGAAAATACCGCAACATATATTTTGTATAATTTTTTATCATTTGCACTATCCACAACGTGGCAATCTCATAATTAATTACTGAATCCGATCAAGAACAACCACAGGTATTTTCATAATTGCGCTGTTAAAATACAGAGTACATTTTTACCTGATTTGTCACTTCTGTCGGTCCAAATCTATCAATATCTTTCAGCATGAGTTCAAGAAGCCCTGACTGTCCGAACTGTTTGCACAGTTTCAGGCTGCTGTCAGAGTAATTCCAACAGAGGTTTCGCAACAAGGTTATGCCAATCCAGATTTGCTCGCTCGGGTTTCTATCTCCCATTTTTTGAAGACATTGCATCAACTTTGTCAGCTCGTGACCTCCTCCTAGACTTGCTAAATGATCGCCAAAACGCTGACGTAGTCGTTCATCACTTGTCCGGTCGAACGGCGCAATAATAGTTTCATATACTTTCTGCACGGCTGTCAAAATGTCGACTTCAGTCCCTTTCGCCAAGAGTTCAATTGTTTTTCTCATGGCGAACATGATAGCATTCGGGTCCGTGCCACTTATTTCACCTTTTACTTTGACCTTCGCCGACGCAGAATCCTCACCTTCATCTGTTTCTGACATGTAAGAATTCAAAAAATGTCTCTCACTTTCAACGTAGTTTGAGTTTTCCTTCTTTCATTACTATAAGTCACATTTATAATCTGAGAATCCGAAGTTCAGAAGTGGTACGTGATATACTTAAGCTTTACTTCTTTACGGACACATTGCTATAAATGTATGCTTCCTCTTAACCATTAAACAATATGCCGATTTGATCGGCCGAAGTGATCCGTCCTGCATAATTTCCTATAAATCTACAGTCACATTACATTAGTACATTAAAGCTTTTTGTAACAAAGTCGGATTATCAAATGTTCGTGATAGCGCACGTTTCCTTTTTGATAAAGAAAGAATATCTACTTAAGTTCATCAGCGGAGGTAGACAAAAGCCAAGAGACGATATCAAATATCTTGCATATTGTATGCACCGATCGAGAGACATGTGTGCTAAAGGACGAACATGAGGTAGGTGGTCTTCATTTATGAGGAATGTAAGTTTAATGAGACTTCGAACGTTCAGTTTAATGAAAGTCTTCCTTCTTTGACAGGGATAAACATTTAACCCTTATAGAATCTTGTTCAAGGTAATTTGACGATTTATTCTATAGTATATAGCTCTACTCGCAAATTAGAATTTAAACTCTGAAATGGCTGTACGACTTACCGCTAAAACAACAAATTGCGTTTGGTTGTGTCTGCTAAAGAAATAACAGTTATCAAAATAATTGAAAATGTTAGTAGTAAGTTTTTGTTCCCTTCTGTGATAAATAAGAATTTTTACACCCATTTTATTCATTTTATCTAAAGGGAGTGAAGGAAAAATTAACCATCCATGTAACTAAAGTGTGACCCTGACCTATATACGAACTTACGCACGCGCAACAATTTTGGCGCAGCAGTGCATTGTTCTGAACTAAGCAGGGAAATTCCCTGCTGAGTCAGGTCATTCACATTCCAAATGGAACTTGCGCAATGCGCTATGACTCACTAGGTAATCCACTATCAGTACATCTGTCGGAACAACATTATCGGATCATTTGTGAGATAGATTCCGACTGTGCTGCAGCTCTGTACAGCTCCTTAAGGGGTTCCAGCGCCCGTTCCAGTGCTGATTTTTGTCTTCTGGATGTAAGTATATACTCGTTTACT
>LD352585.1:7099-17501 GCA_001465055.1 Ptychodera flava | reverse complement strand
TATTATTCTCATTTCTGTCTCGTGAAATGAAGGCCTAATATCTGCTATTTCTGGCCAACAACCCATCGAGATTATTTCCGTATAAGAGCATCCCCATATTTGTCGGTAGAATTCATCGTTGAATTCAAATGTGTTGTTTATTAAGATTATTTCTAGCAGAGCTATCATGTATTTCGTTGTTGGTTACTTGATTATGTAATTGTTTGATGATCTTTCCTGATTTAATGCTCTGCCAACTGATTCAATTGCCTCATAATGTGGTGTATTCGTGTTCATCGAAATCCAGTGTTACTAGTGTCGCATTGGCCGGAACTTTGATTGTCTCAATTTTCCGTATAAGAGTCTGTATTGTAGGTGTCTGTCTAGGTGTTTCATCTTAACATGAAATAGATAATGACATCAGACGGGGCGAGGCCAACAATATTCTCTGCTAGTAAATTTCTTTGCTGAAGGCGTCTCAATTGGTTGACAGAACACAAAAAGAGCGTAGACAGCAGCTACATAATGTGTGGGTCCGCCATTGCAAGCAAGCGATTGTTCTCTAGCCCAGATATTGCTGAGGGCGCTTGACCCGAACTAAATTCATACCTTGTATGACGTGTAAACGTGAGATCGCTTAGATCGCTGATAAGGAATATTTACAGAACGACTAATCAGATTCCCTCAGGTTTAAAAAAATACACGTGTAAACCCACCTATACTCTTAAATCTGATGTTAATCAGATTGCAAAAATACAAAACCATTGAACAGAAAACCATCAAGTAATCTCTATATGACACGTAGGATAGGCCATAATGTACTGTTTTTGAATGCAGTAGATTCTAATCAATGCACAAAAGGCATGTTTGATTATACTTACACTGTAATAGAAATAATTTGTACATGTATTAACTATATCAACAATGTATTTTTAATCCGATGTTATTGTGCATTTGTCTCGCAATGAGTGAATTCTTTTGTCTCTCATTATACATGTACTGCCACTGTATGAAGTTCCTTCAACTCAAGTGACGATACATATATGAGAGTCATTATGAAACAATCTCATATAGATTCATTGCAATGTTGCCACTTTGTGTGCAGTCATTTCTGTGTAAGGTCATACGTGTATATGTATGTAAATGACATCTTCGTTCACAGGAAAATCTTCTGTTAGTCCGATCCCAGTTGGTTGATCTTGGTGTGAGTGAGTATGGAGACAGCAAAAGTGCCATGGAGCTGCACACAGATGAGTTCTTAGAGGAACACAAAGATGAAGTCTATGACATGAAAACTAATAATAAAGTTCCAATATCTGTGCTCAGACAGATCTTTCTTGATGTTGGTGAGTCTGTATCCAGTCCATAAAGTAAACATACAACAAGTACATTCCGTAATAGTACTTGGTATATTTACTTTTGCAAAATGTGATAATTAATCCTAGTTGTAACTTGTTGAATTTTGTGAAATGTTGATTAAGCAAGTGTTGAAACGTTGAAAACTTCCTGATAGCAAGTTTAATTTTGATATTTCAAAGTAGACATCTGAAGCCAGCTAAAGAATGACATATCACATCAAATGAAACCAGTGGAGGTATTCCGGTATGCAGGTTTTATCAAAATTTGTGCAACTCATAATTCACTCTGGTCATTGTAAACTGTATGCTCTTTGGAATTATTTACTGTTCTAAAAATACTCAGTAACTGCAATTTTGCACAAATCACTGTTAGCATTTTGATATGGAAGAGCCTCTTTCCTATCCCCGAAGAGCATGGTTCAGTGACCTAATATGAAGTTGCAATGTTGCCATGACCACAACATGCCACTGGCACACCTAATTGTATTACTCAGACACTTCATAATCACTGGGATACATACATGTATGAAGGGAACAAAGTCATGTCCACATTACAGAAAAATTCAACAAATTTAATTCCGTTGAAAAAAATACATTTATTCTTCACCATTAGACTGTATTCTCTATGGTTGTCTGACCTGAAACAATGAACTTACATAGTACTTGAGTACCCGAGTCCCTCTCCTGATATATTTAAAAAATTGTACATGCATGTTGTATATATCTGTTCAAGCTGAAGAAACTGTTCAATCCTAACTTGATTTTAGTGTACAGTACCTTCCTGTATACACTGTGTATGATTCATTTATTAGTATACATGTTATGCTTGCACTGCAACATGTACATGTATAGTAAAGAGAGATGCTGGTGGTGATAGTGTGGTGTTGTCATTTCCCTTTCTAGAGAGGACATTTCCCACTCATCAGATGTTCATGGGAAGGCTATTGGAAGCCAAGGAAGGCAGAGCAAGTCTCTTCCGTGTCTTATCCGTCTATGCAAGGTATAACCCTACAGTTGGATATTGTCAAGGTAAGGTGTGCTGATAGCAGTCTCAGAGAATATTTTCTTGTCTCAGTATTCCTGAAATTTTAATATCCTTTTTAGTGCGCATGCGTCATATTTACACAATAATTTGCATATCACTGTCACTGACAGATTTGGCTGCCGGCTATGTTGCCTGGCGATGACGTTGACGCGATTGACGTGATGTTATGCTACCATAGCCTGAATAGGAAACGGAGCTGATTGCTGCGCTGTGGCTTCTTGATTTCTGTGTTGATACTAAAGTGTTTGGCATGTCTAAAATTGTAGAATACGCAGGGATACTATAAAATATGGGTCCAGTGGCCGGCCATATCTTACTAATGACCGACCACTGGACCCTTGACCGTGAATCGCCGGTAAATTAACGGTTTGGGACACCACGATAGCAAATTTTTTAGTCTCTGAGCGATTGAGTTAAATGTATCTTGGTAGACATGGAGCGAAATCAAGTTGATTATGGCCAAAAATAGTTAGAAAAGATAGTTTTTCGTGCGGTCCAAATCGGGGCCGCGTTTGAGAGTAAGCAGGGGTGTGATGGGAGGCCGTATAACGCTGGGAACACACAGCATTGTAAGCAGGGCTATGAAGCAGACTACTTATCTGTACGATATTACTATCAGTCTAGCCTGGCGTGGACAATGGCCCTGTTCAATGATGAATTGGGAATAGAAGCTATATTAGCAAATGAGAATTCGATCACGAAAATACGCTGTTTTAGTTATCTGCGGTTACACTTGAACACAAAATAAAATTTACAGATTTGAAGCCATTGAAAAACACAATTCTTGATTTGACAACATGCTCCATACACAAAACTAAACTTACACAAGTGATCCATATCATTTGGTGTTGCAAACAACACTACTGAACTGACGTCTGAAACAAATGTCACCTTTCTCGGCAGCAGTGTGCCCTCTAAGCCAATATGACACTCCATGACGCAAGAAAATTTTCAGTTGAATAGGAAATGAAACATGGTGACTCAAAAAAATTAGCAAATTTTCAATCTGACTCAAAAATTTTCTGTAATCTTGTTAGTTAGAGGGCACACTGCTCGGCAGCACCTTTATCGACAGGTAAAGCTGCCGACTTACTTGCCTGCCGACAATGGTGACCGACAGTTAGGTGAGAAATGTGAAGCTAATGAGGCTTTCATTACAAAAAATGGGTAGTATTTTCTATTTACCATGCTTCATGACAAGAAATGATTCATGAATGCTATTCAAATCGGCCATGTTCTTCCTCTGTTTTGAGAACAAAGATAAATTCTCAAATCTTTGTTTGTAACCTGTAAAATCTGTAAATTTGATGCATATATGAGAAGGCAACATAAAATCTGAGGCAAATATTTGCAACACAATTGTGTGTTATCTGTTTGATCTATTGAATATGTAGTCTGAGATCGTCAAGCTATGGAGCAAACTATCTGTAACATTATGTGTGACAAATACCAATGCAAAACCATGGAAACAAATGTCACCTTAATCGGCAGCACCTTTATCAACACGTTATGCCGACAAAATGTGGATTTGATTTCCAGGCAATTATTTTTTCACTTGTCCCTGGAGAAGTGAAAGTCGCTTTCAGGCAAGTGAAACGCCGATGCCACTTGCTCTAGCCACTGGCCCATGATGCCTCCCTCACTGATATAGACACATTATGCCACAAATGAGTCATTGTTCCAGAAAATGAATTAGACAGGATGATGAAAGCAAAATAATTTTTGATGAGGAAGAATATGATCTGCCTTATGAAAATTTGTAGTTGGAAGAGGGAGACACATAAGTCACAGTCCTATTCTTTATTGGACAAATTCCAGTCCAATGAAGCTAGGGAGTTCATACTTGGCACACTCATTCCTTCTATTTAGGTGTTAGGACTAGCAAAGTTTCATGACTGTTCATGACCTACATGTAGAGGGCCGATTCGGTGCTCCTGAATAGGTCCAAGCACAAAAACATTTGGAATGTAGACCATTGAGTGAGACTGAACGAGCTGACAATCCTTTTATCCCAAATTTATTGAAATTGCAAATTACATGTACTTACATGGCTACAAGTGGGTAAACATTTGACAGAACAATTACCTATAAATCTGACATTCCAAAGTGCCAGAGAGTGTCTTTCAAGTCCATACTTTGAAAAGTTTATATCCAGGATAGCAAGGCACCAGCCTTATTCTTTTTTTAGTGAAAAAATGACATTTTTATAGACAGCACCCTCAGTCTACCATCTCCTTTCAGACTGTGTATAACTATAAGTCACTCTCATGGAATGTGTCTGTAAGTATTGTAAACTTTTTCACAAGTTGGTGACCTTGAGTTTTGCAAGCACAAGAATGAAACGAGATTAGAATTGAAAGTACTGGGCACAAAGGAAAATACAGGGCTGTTAATTATATGTCATTGCATTGGTTTTTATTTGAAATGGATTTACGTTCACACTTACTTTCAGTAAATTTCATCATCATATTACATGAAGTATCTCTATATTCAATAACACTTAAAAAAAAAACTGACAAAACTTCAATTCACTACACTGTATAAAAACTATTTTTAACTCATTTATTTTAACTCATGGTGTAATCAGGAAATTTCAGAATCTAATTCGGGGTAATTTCATTGCAAACTTCCAGAGTTGACATTCATGCAGTCAATTTTAATTATTCCTGGCGCAAATAAACTCGGAACACCGAAGTCCCTATATACATAGGAAAACCGCTGGCGATATCCCTATATCGCCAAGTGATTAGCCAAAGCGGTATCGCTAGTGAATTAGATCATCTTACAGTTTGTTTATCGAAAACACTGCGGGGTGCCCATACTGTGTTTCATAGACAAAAAAACCATAGCAGAGGCCGTTCATTTCGCGTGAACGATGGTACAAGAAAGGATTGACGTTTTGAATAAAGTTACTTTGGTAAATTTCGATGAGCAGGGAACCTGTTGAAGTAACCGTTTTGACAGACTTTCCCTCAAAATGAAGAAAGAGTGCAGGTGAGAAAACGGTATAGGTGTTGTCATGGAGCTCGCTATCGTTTGGCTTTGTTCCGTTGTGCAGGCTTGTCAGCATAAAAATGCCGTCATTTCCACTATCTCACAAAAATTGTAAATTACGCCCGGCATTGTGGTTAAATCTGTATTTTTAAGGTGAAGTACTACGAATTACGTCAAAATTAGGGTTGTGGTGTAATTTTCTTGAAACTTTGCACAAATATTCTTGGAAGTTGTGCAAGTGCAAAAATGAAATAAAAAATGCGAGTCACCACGCTTGTTTCCATGGAAACGGACATTAAAATGGCGTCGTTAGAAATAAATAAAAATGATATAATTCACTTAAACTAAAGAAAGTAATTATAAAACGCTTAGCAAATGAGTTAATTTTAATAAATACCAAGACTTAAGATCCATATCTATCGAATGTATAGTTTTCATGATGTTTGTGAAGAAATGTTAACATAAGTATCGATTACAAAATGACGATATCGAAATTATATCACTACATGATTTTCGAACTTTCTTCCTGTCGCTTTGAATGGTGTCATTTTGACCAAACTTGGCGAATAAACTCCTGACATAATACAATTTAGTTTACACTTTTAATAAAAGGGTGTCACCACGCTACTTATTACAATATCTCCAGGTGAATGGGTAATTTGCGCCATATAAATGGGAGAGAAATGTTAATTTTTCGCTCATATTGAATAAAAACCAGCTTCCTAGGGGGTCAAAATATGACAAGGTTATAGGTCACATGTATTTCTAAGACACTGGGTCAAAAAATTAGGTAAAAGCGCAATTTCAACAATGACAGGTGATGTTAAATACATGCGCTACAAAATAACCCATTTGCGGCAAGCTGGAGTTAAATCTGCGCAGAAACGTTCTAAAGCGTGTGCGCAGGGGTTTCATTAAGAGCCGGCAGCCGGCGAAATTGACCGCTTACTCTCACGATTTCGCCGGCTACTTTTTCGGAAATTTCAACTCTTTCATAGCTAAAATATTGTTTACCTTCTGAAATGATACGCACAGGTTTCACAAGCTGTGTAATCAAACTTTTCAACAGATTTTATGTGAAACAAAATTTAGAAGACGAGCGACTACTACGATCGCCTTGTACTACGATGGAGCACGGTCTTGCTTATACTGCCGCAATAAAAATCGGAATTGCAACGGACGATTCTATTGGCTACCTGAATTGCTGATTCCTATGTGGTGACTTTTATATACGCCAATGAAAACGGGCATACTACACCTGTCGGCCGTCGTTAGCTCGACTCAAAATGGTCGATGAACGAATGAAGACGGAAGCGATCGCAAGGTCAGGCTTCGCTGTACGATCCTCGGTATTGAAGTGGACCAAGAAACAAGAAAAGGATAATTACGTGGATTTAAACTGTTTTCGAAGGCAATGACCTGATTTTTTTCTCTCGAAAAAACTTCCCGATTACAGTTCGAATTTAGTAAGCCGACGTGTGTTGCACTGCGGTAGGCTTAAATGTGAAGGTATATACCAGCTGGACGTATGATATGTACTGCTTTTCGGTCTATCGAAGCCAATAAGAATGTCGCCTAGAGTGGTTAAAATACGATCAAACCTCTAAATTCACTTCAAAAACGGTCGTCAGATTAAATCCAAATGTGAGTTTCTGAACGTAAAAATGTTCATATCCTATATCAAGGTTCTTACTTTGCATACCCATATAGTCAAATAACCTTGAGGGTCTTTGTTTCTATTTGCGAAATATGGTAGTGATTGTCAGTTTTTATCATTGTTGTTATATAAATTATTCTTTGTACCTCCACAGTGGTATAAAAGTTCTTCATCTGCAGATTTTCATACCAAACATCATGGTTCTTAATTTTAAGCATAACATTATACATTAAAGGGACATTAGCTGTATCATTTGACTAATTTTTCACTACTCTGTTTCAACTACAGTATTTACTATAATCCGACCATCATGCCTAATGCCCGGTGTCCTTCTTGCCAACACAGCCTGTATACGTGAAATGACCATTGTTATTGTCGATAAATGTATTCTAGTCCGGACCCGAATACAAACTTCCAACAATAACAATGCAGATTATACTCATATAGGGTATATTTATGAGCTAAATATTAGGAATTTCTCCATGGTTCAGGGATTCAAACCAGAAACCGCAGATGATACACAGAACAAACAAAATTTAAAAAATGACCAAAGGTACAGCTAATGGATCTTTAATGAAAAGTTTCTCATTTACTGTGCTTAAAATGTGTTTCATCCAGGATGACATCAACAAGGGGGATTTTCCCCTTTACCAGAAAATTTCGGGGGCATTTCACCAGTTCATGTGTTCTACTTGTACCTCTAAGGTGTGACTGGCACCATTTCATGGAAGGGGGGAGTGGTCCCCTTGACAAATTAATTGGGGGTGCCAACATTGCAACAGAGGGGGAATCCCCTATCCCCTTGTCTAGATGTAACACTGTATAATATCACCTACATATCAAATTTATATCATTAATAATTGTGAATTATTACAGTTTACCTCTTAAAAGCATAGAGGCTCTAAAGACTGGCTTTCTTTGTTCAAAATATCGTCAACATTACCAAATTTTATCATTTTTAATTTTGAATTATCATATTAAGGCCTAATCTCCGAGGAAAATGGCTTTTATGATATGAACACAAATTGCCCTGGAACACTCCTGACAATTGTCCTGAAAATACTAGAAATTCAAGTGACTGCGAGCTGTAAAAAGTGAATTTTAGCTCATTTTTCAGGGTTTCCGGCCTTCGGCCGGGAGGGGGAACACCCCCCCGACCCTCCCCAGCGACGACCGCTTTGTGGTCATGGCAGCTGCAAGCCGCCTACTTTTCCATTCTGGCCCCCTACTTCAAAACTTAATGAAACCCCTGTGTGCGCGTCCGAATTCGTCGCCCTTTACCTTAACTTTCATTTTTATAAAGTGATCAGCTTACGTTGAGGTTTACAATGTGCGTCTCTTTCTTATATGTTGTACATGAACCTTTATTCACGTTTTACGCCCATCGAGCGGTGTAATATCTCGAGCATGTACTTCGACAATTTCCATTCAAAGCGACAGTATTTCCTTGAGTGAAATTCAAAGTCGCTAAATTTCTAATTTCGTTTCGAAGAAACCGGTTTGTCCATAGACCCTCGTTTCTCGAGGATCTATGGTTTGTCGACCGGTTTAACGTAGATGCGTATTCTAAGTGAGGAATAGACGGTTGTGAAAATATGGATGTACATCCATGGTGAAAATAACCAATGGTACCGGTACGTTACCGGTACGTTATCGGCCGTGCACCGATGTAAGTTGCTAGGTAAAACTTCCTGGCTTTGACGTTTTTTTATCCGACATGTCGTAGCGAAATTCTGTGAGAACTAATATAATACTGGCAAGGTTTCGGTTTTCGGAGAATTTCAGTGTATCAGCTGATTATGTGGATTATGTGGATGGTCCGACTTGTTGCTGCTGGCGCACGGCGTTGCGTGGCGGGGAATCTATGTTACAAGCATCCAACTGTCGCCCATAACCTCTACGGTCGCCATCGACGGCTTTCGTGATTTTGAAGAATAAAGTAAACCGTAAAGCCAGACCTTTTCTCGGCTTTGTTTCTGAAAACCTCTCCTCAGAGGCAAAGGCGACGTAAACCGTGTCCGAGTCTCGGCCTTGATATGACACAAGAAAGTCATAGTTCAATCACATTTATTTGCGTGCGTCATACAGATGATATCATTATTCATAGGGGTATCCGATTGAAGTGGGTACATACTATTCTCAAGAAACGTACGATCAAAAAGGACAGGCTAAATAAAAATGTTTCAATCATATCATCAATTGCAAAGAACCCTGAAATGCTGCAGATTTTAATCACTATGGCAAAGTTTGTTTTTTGACCTCAACGTTATCCGATCGAGAAAGTAAACTTGGTTTGACCCAAAGTTTGAAAATGTGTTTTCTGATCTCCCGCGGCATGGCCCATAGCCAGTGACGTTGACGCTTCGTACTTCGAATTCTGAGAGCTACATCAAATCGCCACGATCAGCGGACAAGAAATTACTATTTTCAAATCGCCATCACCAAAAAATTACAGACAATTGAGACAACACGGTGAGAAAAAAGGCATATCATCAATGGTGTTGATAGCCTACATTTTGCTTCAAACCACCCAGAACCATCTGGCCCGATTTCAGCTCGCCCGATACCAACTCGCCCGAATTCAATTTGTTGGGCGAGCCAACGATGTATCTTTGCTGCAGACTTGCACTGTGCACTGAAAGGAAGAGTTGGCGATATCTTTACCGAAACGGAAAAAAATAGCTAAAGAAGTAGCCATCTCTCAGGCAGTACACGGCCAAGGTAAACCTGAGCGTTCATATCGACTAATGCCAAATGGAGCATTTTCATCGAAAACGGCGATGTCCAGGAAAGGCGATGACTTATTTTTAAAGTTGAAGAAAAATGCTTAAAATTTTGGTTGTGTTAGTCAATCTATCGAAATATTTTTGTTCCGATTGATAAAATCATAGACAGTCTCGATTATACCATCCATAATTAATATTTACAGACTAAATCGACAGGGGGGAGGGGTGAATTTTAACACAAGGAACGCGGTACGAAAGTGTAATCTCAAACAATGGGCGAGATGGTTTCGGGCCAATATGGTAGGTTCCCTGGTCATTGAAATTTACCAACATAACTTTACTTAAGGTAAAGGGCGACGAATTCGCACGCGCACACGCTTTAGAACGTTTCTGCGCAGATTTAACTCCAGCCTGCCGCAAATGGGTTACTTTGTAGCGCATGTATTTAACATCACCTGTCATTGTTGAAATTGCGCTTTTACCTAATTCTTTGACCCAGTGTCTTAGAAATACATGTGACCTATAACCTTGTCATGTTTTGACCCCCTAGGAAGCTGGTTTTTATTCAATATGAGCGAAAAATTAAGATTTCTCTCCCATTTACATGGCGCATATTACCCATTCACCTGGAGATATTGTAAAA
>LD352583.1:102564-119085 GCA_001465055.1 Ptychodera flava | reverse complement strand
TACATACACACAGATTGTTGCTATCACATTTAACAATTTTCAAAATAAAATGCAGGTTTTTGATCCTTTTCGTGAAACATAAAATCATGATAATAAGTGATGAATTACTATCAATTATCAATAAAATTGTTTTTGAAGTTGTGTGTGTGTATGTGTGTGTGAGAAAGAGAGACAGAGAGAGTCACTTTGTGTGAACGTATGTTTATTTTATAGCCTTTATTTTCTTGACAATGATTTTGATAATGTTATAAAAAGTGTAAGTTTTAAATTAATATTGCTTGATATTACAATTTCTTTGATATGCAAAATGAAAAATTTTAGCAGTAAAATCATTCACACTGTAAATTTAGCTTTGTTTATTCAATCTAGTTGAATAAAATATTGAGGCATATAAGAATGCTGCTATTGCTAATAATTGTCACAGAATTTCATAACTCACAAATCCCATTTCTGAGTGGAACTGTTTTCAATACATTTCCTTTGTATTCCAACTCCCTGTGAAGTGCTAGTGTCCTGCCTACATATACATACTGCCATACATACCTTACCTTTATCCTTGGCCCTGCAATATTGCAAACATCAATCAGTCAATCAATCTTTTATTACTCAACACACACTGACAGAGAGTGTGGTATGGTACATTTCAGATGAAAGGACAACACGTCAAAAACTGAACACCATCAAATGGATATTCAAATCCAAGTAAATTGAATTGAAGTACACATATAACTCTGACTGTGAACAGCTAACTGTACGTAGCTACTGGAGGGGTCAGCAAACACCAGAATTCCTTATAAATATAGGAAGGTTCAGTAAATTCTGTTCCATAATCTTTGTCACCTTTTCTACTTTTTCTTCAACACTCATAGTGATAGAACAATCTGTTCCGCTTTTCTGGCACAAAATTGATCTCTCAGAAATATGACACTTGCATGTGAATAAAAAGTGAAACTCATCATCTATTACATTACTATCACATCTCAAGCAAATTCTTTCATTTAAAGGTAAATGAGGTTTACATTTCCTACCAATTTCAACATGCAAATTATGATCACTCAGTGTATATTTTGTTAAACTTCTACGTAACCTGAAATATCTCTTAAATATTTTTCAAAACCAAACTTCAAGGTCTTTAAGATTCTATAAGTGCGCAATTTGTTACCACTTCCATTCTTCCTTGAATAATTGAAAAGGGTTCTCTTCCAACTTTCTATAAAGTATTGATTTTCATACTCATGTTTTAACTTCTTACATAACTGACAATAAGAATTTACTCTAAATTCACTGAAAACACAACTGTGATTGTAACTTCCCAAAACATGATGAACAAACTTTGCCCATGGAGAATTGATTTGTATATTTTGTCTAAGTGCATTTTTCAAAATATGGTCTCCTGGTAAATTATTTAATCAACACCAATATCTTATCACAGACATATCACAAAACATGATTCTGGTAGTTTAGCAGAGAGTACAAAGTTCAAAAGTTAATTTTCAACTTGCAATTTGCAAGCCTTAGAAATTTCGAGCTATTGACTTGGCGAACAAAGATCAACAAAAATTCTTCGAGCATTTTAAAAATCAGTGACTGCATGCAAAGTTCAAGGTTCACATATCATGATTGAATTGATTTTGCGTGAGACCTAGGATATTGTTGTTTGTGAATTCAATAGTCACTACAATTCTACATTATAATGTCGTCATTTTGTTTTGATATCACAACTGAACTGGACCGTACCCAAATACATTAATGACGAAATGAGAAGTAAACAAAATTTGAAATAAAATCATGCAATAAATAAACAAATAGTGGAACGTATATTGTTGGTAATGTAAAATTGTGAAGTTAAAATAACGGCATATCTCTTTTTGGAGGATGTGTGGTCTTGAAAAGGTAAGGACCGTAGTAGCCCTGATCACAACCATGTGATCAGAGACAGAGGTAATCTTATAAAGCATGTACGTGACACGAAATTCTTGATGGAGAGACTGTGGTGTCAAACATTGTCACGGGTTCAGTCAACGTCGGCCTCCCCTTGTGAGTGACTGAGAGTCCGTGTTCAAGGGAAGCCCAACATAGCACAACTGAACACCGCTGTCGAAATACAGGACGCTGTCAAGCTTTCATAGTGACAAAGCGATCCTTGTGTCGATCACCCTTGCAAACAATCCGCTCAGCACCTCTTTAGTTGCCCATGTATTTTTTACAGGGGCGTCCCTTTAAATAGATTCTCAACGATAGCCACGGCATTCGAGTCGTGAGTGTTCATTTTTATCTCCGGAGGCGATACGTCCTGCCAACATTTAAAGCGTTCTCCTACTGTGCCATTCAAACGAACTGCCTTCTGCATGCTGGCATCTTTCCATAACGCCGGCCGTATAACGCCGATAACACACAACCCTGCCATGCAGAGCTAGCATCTTTCCGCGATCACAGGACGATGTCTCGAAGAGATCAAAGACACTGTCGTCTGTACATATCTTTCTTTGACATCGTGCCATTCGCACGTTGTGGGAGGCCGTATAACGCCGGTAACACACAGCCCTGCCATGCAGAGCTAGCATCTTTTCGCGATCACAGGACGATGTCTCGAAGAGATCAAAGACACTGTCGTCTGTACATATCTTTCTTTGACATCGTGCCATTCGCACGTTGTCGTATGTATATCGTCAATATGCGATGCAGGCGCGAAAATCGAAATTTAATATTTCAAAAAAGCACCGGTGAATTCTTTTCTTCTCGCCGTGAAAGTAAGTTTGGACGGTGATCTCATGTTTTCATATGTCTGGGAATCCCGCAACAGATATTTTGACCCCGAAATCTACATTTGAAAAGAAAAGGTCATGATTTTCACAACAAAGGGCGGGAAATTAGTCGATTGACGCGTAAATCCACTGGCATGATTGGCTGGAGTACGTTCTGAATACTGATTAATGCAAATTTTTTATGCAAATGAACAACTCCTAATATGGTTAATCGATCAGACTGTATGCCACATTCCCTCATCGAGGGACTGTGACGACACTAATATTAAGTCAAACTTCAAAGTGGCGATTGTAGCTGTTTCCACACATTGCCTTTCATCCAAATGCTTTTGAGTAATTTAATTTTTGTATTATCGATATAAACGTGATTCACTGCTTCTGACTGGCTTAGTATATTAACTAACCTCAAAATTTCGGGTTGCATGCATGGCGAATTAGCATCGGTGAAGTTGCAATAATGTGTTTCGATTTTCGTTACAAACGGCTTTTTCTCAAGTCTGCATAGTTTTCCCTGTTTGATGAACAATAGTGTCATATTGTAGGGAATTTTTTGAAATCAACAAATTTGTCTTTCTTTATGCGATCGCCAACCTGATGTACTAGCTATTCCCAAGATTTTCATTCGATATAAGTGTGTGCACAAACAAGCAAAGCAAACTCACGAATTTCGATTAACGTGACGTTAGGGCTGATTGCCCGATTGACATGTTCATTTTAGTTGAAGTATTTTACGGTGTCCAAGAAAATATAGAAAAGATTACATAGTTACTCGGCAGATATTATTTTCACTGATACATTCAATTTGCAATTTTGCCACTGAACGTACTTTATCAAATTTTAGATCTTTTCTTTGGGCACAAGTGTGCCAATATTTTTCGCCGATTGTCCAGATATTACCAGCAAGCTCCATATTATTTATGTCCCTCCGAGGCGTCTCATGTGTTCTGACTTATTCAGAATACCAAATCATCGAGTAAAGAATTCGTTTTCATCGCAGGCAACGAATTATTTTAAATAGTGTATATCATTTTGATGTTGATCTATGTTCTTACTTTGTAAAAACCAAAGTGTCTAAAGTTCTTCTATGCCTTGGTGATAAGCCTTTTAAAGCGGAACGTATTTGATGTTTGTCAGTCTGTTTTTCTTTAAGTGCCAAGTTTACTTTTTTGTTCCCACCTCTCTTCAAAATTCTTTATTACGAACATATTTTTTATTTAACTGATTCCAGTTATTGGGCGTCGCCAATTGGATATTAGTATATTTAAATCAATAAAAAAATCAATAAATCAATCAATCGAGCAATCAATCCCTGAAAACACGGACTTCACCTAACCCCTATTTCAAGGGACTGACCACTGTCTCTTGTTTTTTGTGGGACTGACACAGTACAAAGATCGATACTGGTTTTACCCTGCAATAACCTGACCAAATGTCGTTTAGGGGGCAAGGATTTGGTGAAAAGCAGAAGAAGCGTTTGCTTTCTAGCTTGTTTTTGCTTTCTCGCTTGCCCTCGCTTGCCCTGCAGTACATTGGCATTCGAACATTTGTACTTAAAAGTGTATAGAGCATCAGCGACATATACGGTGGTACAACGTATCACTGTAGCATTATTGCTACATTATTATCGACTAGCTTCACTAGCGATGGTCCGTAACAAACTGTTTCAGTACTACAGGATAAAATTTACACGGCATTATTTCCACGGACTTTTTTCCAAATTTCTTGAAATCATATTATACCTGCACTTATCCTGACGGCACATTTACCAACGGTAAAACACTAATGAAAGCCAGGTTTTAATCTCTGTGACGGGTGCAGGTGCACAATCATTAGACAATGTCAATCGACCTCGTTCTGCTGTGAATGCTCAAACGCTTCCCCGAGTACAGCACCAAGAACTTGTAATGTAGTGAACTAACTTTCCGGAAGATTCTTTTTGCTGACATTTACATGCTGAATACCCTGTGCTTCTTAAAAAAATTAAACATCGATCCGCTGTCCCTGGTCAATGGTCAATTGCCGCTTATTTCTACGGTTTGACTTCAACGTCGGTTAAGCCATGGAAGATTATTTGCGACACGCGTGGAGAGTTGGCAAGCGATAAAGCAAACGCTTGTTCTGCTTTTCACCAAAACCTTGCCCTCAAAACGACTACTGGGAAGGTTTTTTCAAATTTTCAAATTTCCATGGGTGAACGAGAAAGTGGATGCGATAAATATTTAATCTAATTTTCTGGAACGTCCAGACTTTGATCACATGATCAAATCAGTACTTAATTTCTGAACGATCTCTTCATATTATTGTAGTGTGTCATGATCAAAGTTTAACTTTATAACGATGTTAAATTTCTTTTGAAGAAACTTCGAAATAAGGATGGCATTTTTACTTTGTGTACACGTCAACGAGATGCGGTTGTTTAGCAGGAGCGGAGATTAAACCCATAATTTTGAATCTAACTTACGGTAGTGGGACATCAGTGCCTTCTGATCTGAATACAATGTTGTATATCTTCAGAACGGCTCTGCTTCACACCAGCGACATCGTCTTTGTCTCGAGACTAGGCGAACCGAAATATGACCACGCAATGCATTTCTCATTCCCGCCTCTTCCTGTTATTTTCATTATGAGTGTTTTATGACATAGGAACGAACTATAAAACTGTTCGATCAGTATTTGCCACTGACATAACTTAAAGAAATGACATTAAGTAAACAGAGAGATAGGTAGATAGATAGAAAGGTAGATTGTCTGTGTACGACAGTAACTTATGTATAGATGGAGACAGAAAAGGCAGAGCCTGGGACAAGAGAAACAGGGAGAAAGGATGCGATCATTGCTCACCGCGTTCGTTCAGTGAAGTTTAAAATCGAAGGCAACGCTACAACAACAGAACTGAATTACCAACATTTGGAATTAGAACTTTACGATAATTTATTTGTCCATGAAATGGTGTGATTATAATGTGACCTACATCTCTTTGAAAAAATTCAGCGATGATTAAAAAACTGTTTCAGCTGAGTTATTTTAAAGGCAAATCGGCAATAAAATAGAACTGGGATATTGGAATCGATCCCCCTCCAACGGCAACTCGCCGTGGGGGAGTTATCAATGTTTTCATGAAAATGGTCTTCTTTTAGCGACAGTAGTTTTTTTTAGCTCAGATAGACTTAATATGAACCATATGAATCGGTTAATTGCAGTTTGTAAGCGATGTTAAAAAGTGGACGCAGTCCTCGCTTTAGCCGTTTATGCTGGCATTATGGAGGTAACAACGTGAAAGAGAGCTCTCCCAAAATAGCACTAGCAAAAGAATAATTTGGACACGTTTTTATTCCTTACGTCCATCAAATATTATTTCAACAAATTTCGTGATATTTTTATCTCATTATTTAGGCAGAAATTGATCTCTCCTTTTGCTAAGGCAGTTAGTATGCAGACCACGTGGTCCACTGCCATCCGTGGGCTTCAAAATTATAGTGGAGTAACTTCGTTTTAATGACCAGTCTAGTGCCCGAGTCATGCTTATTTATTTATTATTCGTCACATTTCTTGTAAAGATCCATTGTGTTTACAACATACTTGTTAATGTAATTCTTTATCCTATGAAAATACAAATCTTGATTTACAAAAATACATAAGCTTAAAACAGGAAAAACAAGGTAAGAATCGTAACCATATTTTACATACTCGTACGGCAGAGATGTGACGGGGAGCTAGAAAAAGCTTATGTGAAGCTCATGTAAATCTGGCTCCCAAACGAACAATAACATAGTCTTAAATACAAATGAAAAATTATAGTGGGCAAAAATTACACAAAGAAATCACGATTTATTGATAATGAAAAACTTTAGGGCATGCTTGAACTGTTTTCGATGTGAAATGTTCCTTATGGAAAGTGGAAGCCTGTTCCAGATTTTAGCACCGTGTTAACTGAAAGAGAATTGACCAAGGCGAAGTTTACATTTTGGTAATAGAAAGGACGAGATAGCAACTGATCTAGTGAATCGATACAAATCTGTCCGTTTCTAACGTAAGAACGATGATGAGTAGAGAAAAATAACACAATTTGTTTTGTCCTGGTTGATGATCAAACTGTTTTCTGAGCACCAGTTCACAATGTTGTTAAATTCAACGTTGGTATCGTTGATATCAAGCGTGTTACTTGTGAAGGAGTGGAAAAAAATTAGAGTCGTCAGCGAAAAGGTTGGAAGTGAAGTGCATGAGCGTTCGTCTTACATTTTACGCGCTTTTGTGCAGTAAATATTGAGTCCGGATCTCTAACATACAAATTCAAGTCAATCAAAGTTCGAATCAAAAATCATCATCTACGACTGAAGTCATTCCATTCGAGGCCCCGGCCCTCTCATTATCACCAGCATATATGAGAAATTGGCGTCATCAAGAGACTTTCAATTTGTATTTCTATACTTATTGATTCGGAAATAACTTTATACCTATACTTGCTGTATTTTATAATTAAATTCGTTCTCTACTACTTGATACGTTTTGCTGGAAATGTTTGAAGACAATGAGACAGACATCATAATCATCGTCTGTGTTGTTTCCTGAATTTGCAACCTCAAAAATGGTACAAATTGACATGACGGTTTTCTATAGATGAAAGTCGTTGTCTGACTAAAACGTTTAATCTTGCGATTGTGATTAGCGAGGCTACATGTGGATGCGATGCTCTCGAGTCGAATACAGACAATGTCCCTGTCCTTCGGGTTAGGTGAGGTGAGGCATGAAGTATACAGCAGCAGCTATATCATAATTAGAGACCAAAAATAGGTGTTATACTTGTAAAATATAAATTTTATAGCAGTCAATACAGCAAAATATAGTTGTCAAGAGTAGTCGTCAATCGAGCGAAGTCTGTACGCCACGATCTACGGTCTTTTGTAGAGTGACCGTGCTTACGGAGAAGTGGCTTCGGCCAATTTCACTTTTGTGCCAGGTGTTGGCACAACGAAGTGTCTTTTCTGTCCTGCTGTAACGATGTCACATCGTAGTTGCCAAGTTGTGTCAGATTTTGAAAAAAAATCACAACCTTCAAGATGCCACAGTCCCTGACGGAGGACTGTGACGAAACTAATATTCAGCCAAACTTTACAGCGGAGATAGTTGCTGTTTTCATGCATGGCCGTGAATCCAAATGCCGTTCGAGAACTTTTCATATGGTATTATCGATGTAAACACTATTCACACCTTCTAACAGCCTTAGCGTATTAAATAACCCAGAAATTTTTGGCGTTGCATGCATGGCGAGTTAGCACCGGCGAAGTGGTAAAGCTGTGTATCGAATTTCGGTACAAACTGCTTTTCTAAGTCTGCATACATTTACCTGTTTGATGAAGACACAGTCCCTCCACCAAATGATGAAGATTAGTGTTTTACAGTAGGGAACTTTGTGAAACCAACAAATTTGTCATGCTTTATCCGGAATCGTAACTCTTACAAAGCGTAATCTTGATTCATCATCCACATATGCGATTGCCAACCTGATTTAATAGCCATTCCCAAGATTTCCAATCGACATATGTATGCGTAAACAGGTAAAGTAAACTCCCGAATTTTAATATACGTGATGGGTACGGCTGATTGCCCCAAACGGGCTATACCCACCACGCCTACATCTGCATGGGGGGAAGTGGGCATATTCATTTTAGTTGAGGTAAAGCAACAAATTCAGCTCAGCTGTACAAGTATTTTAGTGTCCAAGAAAATATAGAAAAGTTTACATATTTTATGATAATATTAACATAAGTCATATGTTAAGAACGATTTTTATCGGATATTGAAACGCATTTAATTATACTCGTAACTTTTGCACAAGATCGCAAATTTTCAATAGAAGTTTTAGGATTGTAAGCAAAATTTGTTGTAATATTAATCAAGTTTATTAAAGTTTTGCGGCATTTTCACAATTGAGTGTACCAACTTTTGTTCTTGAGTGTTACGGAAAAAATTCTAAAAAACTATTTTACAGTATATATTTACTCTTTTGTGATAGCTTTTTGAGTAAGATTTTCTGAGCAAATCAAAGCAAAAATTACAAAAATCGGACCATGTTTGGCAGAGATATGACATTTTTTGTGGTGTGAAAATGGTCAAATTTGACTTTTACGAAGGTACACTGCATTTTTCAACTTTAAGAAAATGCTGTTTTCATAATGTAAACTCTTGCAAAGGTACATGTTTTTTCTTTCTGTGTGGTCTTCAGGATGTCTAATACAAGTAGTAAGTAGCGCCATGGTATGCTATTCACCAGTTGATTAACACCATTAATAAATCCAAAAATAGCCCATCGTTACGGATTTTTGCGTTTTTCATTATGGACAATTAACCCAGTGTATAACTTGGTTCTAATCTACAGTTATTTTGTAAAATGTTGTTAAAATCCATTGCAGGTATCTGTTAAGTACTGTAATAAACTCTACTGTCATAAACATCCATTCGTTTATTTTCAAGAATTTGCCAAAGACTCAGCCTAAATTTTCCGGAAATTTATGTAGTGTCCGTACCCTACCATTTAATTCCACACCTATATTAGGCATTCAGCAAACAAAGATAAAATACATATTGTAGTACTTGGTATAGATGAATGATATATGCATTCATCTTAGACAATCACCATTTAAAAAAATATAGATGAATTATAGGCCAAATGTAGTGTCCGTACCCCCCCCCCCCATGTAGTGTCCGTACCCCTTTTCCAGTGGATTACACTGATTTGGATTTGACTGAAGTAAAAGGTTTGATATACCCTTAGTACACTGCTGAGTGGTTTAATTATAATGTAACCATGTATAATCAGTGTAAAGTCAAACACTAAAATGTAATTTCAATTGACAGATGGATTCAATAAGGTCATTTTGGGGTCAACACAACATACAGTACGTTTTTGTACAGGAATTTTGCCCTGGATAAAAAATAGTGCCAATGACCTTGTAGCTACAATATACATGGATGGTATGGAAGATGTACATAGTATACTACCAGATATAGTGAGTGCACAGGTCCTATTCTAATGGCAGAAGAAATGTTTAATTTCGGCTCATACTTACCGACACCCCTCAACCTATCCCTATATACCAGTACACAGATATTAATCAATAGCCAACAAAGAAAACTGTCTGCCATCAGGGCCTATACTTTAGTTTCTATGCTATCTGTCTCTGAAATAAGGTGGACTCTTATACAATCAGGCGACTGGATAAAAAGTCTTGAAACGTCAATGTTTATTAGACAAGGGGTTCCTGAGATGATCATTCATTAAATATGCCAAATAGCAATAACTTGATGCTGCTCAATGCCTTTTATTGCAAGTACATCTCTATATCAACAGTATGTGCCAGTATAGTAAGTGTCAAATGTGATGCATTACTTTTTGAGGCTTGAGCTTACATTATCTACAACTCTGCGGTAATCCACCTTGCATAGCAGTCAGTTAGCTAAAACCCCTCGTAATAGACATTTCAACAACTGGCCTAGCATCTGAAATAACTGTACTGTGATATTTAAGAGAAATCAGAGGATATGTTTGAATCAGCTTTTGGCAAAACCATAATGAATACGATAGCATTAGTGATAAAAATGATTCTTGCATAAATATAAAAAATAGCGTTGCTCGCATCTAAAAAAACAAAGTGCATGTTCCTGTTTCCTGTTTTTCACTTGTGAACAAAAAGTGCTATTTGTATTTGCAAAAGGTTTTAATTTTCAATGTTTAGACAGTAGTCCGTTTTAATGACCAATTGTCAATTTTGAAGATCAACAGTAAAAATTTGGTGGCCCAAACTTGAAATGTTTGGATATCAAATTAAAGTAATACACAGACAGAGTCGGAATATAAGGTGCAATATACACACCAACTAAACTTATAAGAATGAAACTACCAACAGCTTCAATGATATCAAATGTTGGACGTCAGTAAAAAAAAATCAATTATTTTCCAGTTGTGTGAGTAGTATGTGTGATTCAAAATGTGAATATTTATTGGTTTCAGATAAAATGTATAACTATAATTTGACAATTATTGTAAGCAAATATATTGGAAGTCAACATGATTGTCCACAAAAAGCTGAAAGTTGTGATCAAAAGCAGAAAAACACCGGTCGTTTGTTCAATGATCCATGATAAATTCGCACCTTGGAAGGAACAAATTTATATAGTGTCAGGGAGTTAGGTAGTCAAATTTGTTGTTTATTCTGTTTGTGTGGTGGAGTGACCTGACATCCTAAATTGCTCATGTTCTCAATCATGTTTATGAGTTGCACTGCGCTACCTTCCATATAGACTCTCCATAGTCGCTGTGCCTTGTTTTGTGCGTGCCCACGATGGGCCTGCATTCGAAGGCTACGCTGTGCTAGCTGTGAGCACGCGCTGCCAGACACAGTTACTGTCGGTTTTTGCAAGTGAAAGAATATTCATAAGGGTAGTGTCGTCAAAAGAAACACCTATCTAACTGGGCGGAGAAAATTTTTACTAGTAGCTGGTAGACTTATATACGCAGTATATTTTTATTTTCATTTTTAATCTTATTTGGCTATGGTACTTGTCATTTTTTTTAATTAACAGATGTGTGCAGTTCTATAAAGTACCCGGATCAGGCAGAAATCCGACAGGCCGCTTGCAAGAACGTCCAGACCCTGGGATTCGCGTCGCGTCTCTGAAGGGCGCGCGCGTGTTCCAACAGGGAAGAACGCGAATCGCAGGGTCTCTGCCAGACTACCCTCCATACTGTGATGATTTACTTAATCAACCAATGTCCTGTCTATTGTCTGTATGTTTATATAAAACACAATGATTGGACTAAGACAGATACTACCGTATGTTCACATTCACAAAATTTAGGTCGGACCTGGGCAAGATTACAATAATCCTCTGTGGGGAAAAAAGTTGGTTCACCTTCACATTTTACAGGACCTGCCTAGTTTTGCCAAAAATAATTAATCTAACTGCTAAATGACATTTGAACTGCAGAGACATCTCTGGTTTCATGAACTTTATGAGACAGAATTGGACTTGCAGATTGTACAGAAATGCATGTAAGAAGTGCACAGTGTTTCTGATGTCTTTGTTAACTAATGCCTTTCTTTCAAGTAATGTTAATCAGATGATGTGGTCCCACTTTTTTAACTAAAATTTGCAAAAATTGCCTCCAAAACACAAATTTATTATTTCTGAAGCTATATGAAATTATCTAAGTATATCCTAAATCATCTGTATACCAAATATCAAAGCTTATGCGATAGATGAGAATATATGAATTGATTGTTCAGTGCATCCAGTGAGTCAGTTGTGTGTTGGGTTGGTTTCCTTCAGTTGACTAATAAGATAAAACAATTTTGTTTCTCTACACATGACATTGACAAGAGACACTTCATCTCATGAAGAGTAAATTTCATTATTGCAAGTACTAAAATGACATATTTCTACATCAAACAATTTGTTGATAAAATGTTATCTTGACAGGTCCACTGATAGTGATACAACTGTTATGTTGCAACTTTACCTTTTTCAAAATTATTGATCTGTCTTTAAAAACAGTTGTCTTTTCTTCCAGTAGCATGTCATATTGACCAGTATTTGGCTTGTCAACACACATGTACAAGCATTGCCATTTTTTGTTCAATGAATTTTAGTTCAGACTAAACTTCAGTAGAAAACAATTTTTATGCATGTTGTGTAGTGTCCTTACCCCACCCCACGAACTAGTTAAATACAACTATTAATCAATGAGTAGGGTTAATATTTGAAATTTTATAGCTTGATGATTTTACTGTTTTATCAAAAAACTTAAAAGCTTTCAATTTGTTCTTATTGTTGATGCAAAATTTATATTTGAGTGTTGTTCTCTGAATAACATTAAACCATGAACCATAAATATAGTTTAATAATATCTTCAATTAATTACACTGAGGTGAAAAGTTTACAGGATAAGGCAAAATGGAAAGAAAACCATGTTTCTTCATCGATTAATCAGCTATTATTTCTACACTAAATGTAAATGATCAGCTTCAGTACATGTTTGCTTTGGGCTGGTGTTGTCCGTACCCCTTGTACATACTTTATGAAATATTTTAATGAGTCTTTCCAACATGGACTAACATATGAAAGAATGCAATATATCATAGCTATGCATGCTGCCAATTATCATTTTAAGTTTTGGGATTCACTTTGGAAGATTATTAAGCAATAATTGAAATGTGTTCGTTGTTCTTTCAAAAATAAAGTGTTTCCTTTGTTTTGGTATGAAGGACAACATTGTATACACCCGGTGGAATTCAAAGATTCTCTACAAAAGTCATTTTATGATGTAAGGCTAACTGTATTGATTTGCATTTGGTAAAAGTATTGTATATTCTCCCCTAAATTTTGCAATGGTGCAAAATCTTTTCTTAATTTTCTAAATTGTGTAGTGTCCGTACCCCATGTAAGAGTACGATAAAGAAGGCCTGTTTATTATGGAACTAAGACAGTTTGTGCGAAACCATTTCTGCACTATATATGTGGCATATGTACCTAAGTCCTGGTAAGGTTTTCACATTAAAACGATGAGGTTGAAATTTGGCCATTTTTGACCCCTACTTTGTACACTCAATTGTGAAAATGCCGTTTGATAATTTATGCGAAGCCAATAATCCGAGTTTATAAAAATAGTTTCAATCGTGTTTTAAGTAAGGACTCTGCAGATATTATTTTCACTGATACATGCAGTTTGCTGTCCTTTCGATGCTTGAAGGCAGTATCATTGGTGCGTTACTGGTTTGACCATTCAACACCTGAAAGGAAAGGAAAGCAGTCAAAATGCCACAGCTTGCAGCACTTTTAAAGAAACCGAGCTTTTGTTTCACATTTGTTGTTTCTAGCTGTCAGGTAAAAAGTCTGTAATTCACAGCAAGTGAAGATTTTATGCGATTAGGCAAATTTCATCATAACTGTGACAGCAAAAATGTACACATTTGCTCATCATTTCATCCTAATGGGATGGATGACAAACCATATTTTAGAATTGGAAATGTGATATGCTGTCGAGGAAAATGTCGGAGAGGAGATGAGAATTTGTGAAAACATAGGACTTATAATTAATATTTATTCCTTAAACAGCATCTTAGAGTAGTTTTCTCTTTCTGTAAGACGTTTATGGCAAATAAATCGTACTAAAACCTCTCCAAATTGTTTCTTGACCATCTTGTGTAATGAATGAAAGCATATATTTTTAGCCTTATATCTCGTCACCGTATAATGCATAATTTTTTATGCATAGTTTTTTTGGGAATACGTCAGCACATCCTGTTTTATATATACAATGAGTAACATTGAGAATAGCTTCTTTAGAGATTAAATATTTGAAATAAATAACTGAAAGAACAGTTTGCAGCGGTATGCATTTATGAACCGTAAGATTAAAGTAGTGGTGTAAAGAAACAGCAAAATGTAATTTCACTAGCAACCTAAAAACAGATGCATTTGCTTGCGAGTAAATTCTTGTCCCTAACCTCTCAACAGCTACGTGCAACTTTATTCGTTTCGATTATCTGTGCAGCACAGGAACTGTCCTCAAGTGGTGCGCAAACATAAAGATAATTTACAGCAGTGATTTTCTAAGAAATACTGGCGCGCCTTTCACAAATAAACTTCCGGGCTGTTGAAATGGGTGATATCTGATGCAATGTGTCAATATTGTATTTCCTAAGGAAATAGAGTAGTGTGTGACGCCTTTAAGTGCCAGTCATTATCAGATTAGAAAAAGTATTGTAAATAATAAAGTAACACGAAATTGATCAGATTGCAGAGCTCGGCTAGGGAAAAGATAGAAGGTAAGTACATTGGCGACACGGTAACGTGTGTACCACATGCCTCTCTACACAAACTAGACGAAGTAAAGTTTACTTTGCCCCTGACAGTCGACGATGTTTACCGCCGTGCCAAGAACTTTATTTGTTAACTGCAATCAGTGGTGTATGGCGCGTTATCAAGGCCAAAATTTGAAATCAACATTTTGGATTCGTTCTCAACATTTTGGATAAGGCCTAGTACGCGCAATTTTCAACTGTCGAACTCCCCATTTTGGATTCGTACTCCTCATTTTGGATTTTTACTTCCAGTTTTCAATTATCGAACTCCTAATTTGGATTCATACTCCTCGTTTTTAACTTTCGAACTCTCCATTTTGAATTCGCAAAAGGCCAAAATTCGAACTCCCATTTTGGATTCATAGTCGCATTTTTAAACTTTCGAAATCCCGTTTTTGACGAGCTCCCATTTGGGACTCGTCGTCACTTTTTTAACTTTCGTAACTAGAATTTTCGGACTCCCATTTTAGACTCGAAGTCACACCATCGATGTTACTCTTAGCGGTCTTCATTATTTGTGTAGGCATCCCCAAGCTGCTTAGATTTTGCTTCTGGGCCACACTATGTCAGAACCCGTCATAGATGCGTCACATGATGACGTGTCGGAGTTTTCGGGTTATTCCTGTGTGATGTTCTAAAGGGTCCAAAATATGTAGATGCTACCCGGAGGATGCTATAAGGGAGCCGTCATTATTTATGGCCTGGGGGGTCGGAGGAATCTGAGGGGGGGGTCACTCAAAAAATCGAAAGCTACAAGGGGGGGTTGCTCAAAAGTGGAGAACAAGAAAGGGGGGACTACTCAATTTTGTTGACATGTATTGAAGCATTTAGTGGAGTTACGAATTAATACAACAATAATAGTAAAGATATGTATATACATACCCGGTATTTGTCTACACACACACATAATATATATATATATATATATATATATATATATATATATATATATATATATATATATATATATATATATATATATATATAAATCATAATAAAGGTGGTTTCAAGTAGAAACTAAAATCTCATTACACTATGTGTTTCACGTTATTGTGATCTTCAGACGAGAATGATCAGCTATTCGACGTGGCAAGCCATATGTTAGAGGCTAGTACTGAGTACATTTTTCAGTATTTCCTGATTAAAGATTGATATAATTGCCTGATCATTAATGAGAAACGTCTGCTTTCTATATTCTACATTGTATAGGTTACCGATAGGGGAAAATGTGTAAAGTAAGCTTATTCTGATGCTATAAAGTTTAAAACCAGTTGAATGCCTTGACAACAAACCCATCTTTTATTGCAGGAAAATAGTAATAAATAATAAATGTGAATAAATGTATGTCTGTCGCTATTTTTTCGTTTCAAAAAATATAGTTGAAGTCAGTGAACTGAAATATAAGTTTTGGAATACTGTCTCAGATTTATTTTCCTTTGAGTTTTTTTATACGAAAAAAATACTCCCCAAGTGCCACCAAATAACACCATTTTAATCTCTATTTTTCAAAAGCTCCAATGGCAGGAGGGGGGACACTGACCTCCCCCGCGACCGCTTATGCGGTCTCTTGTGGTGCTTTCGCACCACATCTTCCCCCTCTTGAAAAAAAAATCCTACAGAATAACTGCATGTCACCAGAGCACTAGATACAGACCTGTACATCAGCCCCTGCACAGCAATTGGAACCTCCTTCCGACAAAGACCTATACCACAGGGTTTAATCAGGGTCTGTAAAGGGCCTGTCGCAGCAGCAATCCATTTTACTGTATAGATATTTAACTGTACCAATTTTTTTTGGGGGGGAGGGGGGTCACTCAAATTTTCTGTAGTAGAGAGGGGGGTTACTCAAACACGTCATGGTTGGCAGGGGGGGTACTCGAAATTTTGGAGTTTTG
>LD352583.1:92259-102544 GCA_001465055.1 Ptychodera flava | reverse complement strand
CTCCATGATTACCATCGCTATCACTTAAATCCGGATATTATGTCGTCTAATGACAAGAGCCTGTGTGCTCATTGAACTATTAACCGAGAGAGACCGGTTAAGACGACCAAGACGGCTACTGGGAATGACCGAACCTACACGCGCGTGTCAATAGCCATATTTGCTAGGGCTATTGCCATGAGCGCGTCGATAGCCAATTAGGCTATTGCCACGCGCGTGCGGTGCCAATAGCGACCTTTTCTATTGCCACGCACGTAGTAATAGACAGTCCGTAAAATCTAACTGCAAGGTCACCCACGTGTTTGGGACTCCCTAACAAAGTGATGAGTAGCTTCATGTAAAATGATGATTTTATAAGTCGCATTTGACTATTCGTAAACCCATTTTGGCTTGTGTTCGGTACCTAGTGATCTATGAGAAAGTCAAAATTGAGAGTTCGAAAGTTGAAAAAATGCCTGTACGAATCCAAAATGGTGATTTTGAAAGTTGAAAAAGCTAATACGTATTCAACTTAGGGGTTCGAATGTTTGCCTCGTGCGAATCCATAATGAGGAGTTTGAAAGTCATTCAATTTGGGAAGTTCCGATAGTTGAAAAAGGTAACTATACGGATCCAAAATGGGGAATTTGGATGTTGGCCTTGTACGAATGCAAATTTAAATTTGACTTTGAGAGTTAAAAATTGCTAGTACGAATGCAAAATGGGGAATTTGATAGTTGAAAATTGCGAGTACGACTCAAAATGTTGAGTACAAATCCAAAATGTTGAGTTCGAATTTTGGACTTGATTCCCCACCATTGTACGTCGTTTGAGGACAAATAAAACTCGACAATCGCAATTATTTATAGTTATGACATATAACCGTTATAGGAGAACATTCGCCTACGGGGGTAGCAAGAACATAATTGGCAGTTACTGTTTCAAACACCGGATTTCCTTATAAGGGCCATTGACTCATGTGGCCAAAGCGTGGTCACAGTATAGCGCCTTAGTTTGTTTACGTTTTTACTACAAAGACCCCTGACTTTGTAAAAGCTTTCTCGACAACTTTGAAGAAAAAGGTAGCATACCTTGATTATAAAAGGGCTGGATGTCGGAAAACCATCAAACATATCCAGGTTTCATATCAATGGTAAAAACACTCAAGAGAGCGCTCAAAAGAGGTTGGGCTCCTAGCATATCTCTCATGCATGAACAAGTTCAGAAACAGTCGCTTGGTGGCGCCTGACAAAAATCACGTTGCCTTGTTCAAGTCGTTGCCTGTTTTCCCTTTAAGTGTTCATGTATCACGTAATTTATCAGACGCCTTTCGGTTGACTTAAATTGAATCCAAACCTTCGCAGGCCTTATTCTGGCCTGTAGCAATACGTCGAGAAAAGAAATTTCACATAAAATTTGCCTTGGGACGGGCCAGGAAGCAAGTTCGGAATGTTTGAGCTTGACAAACTTATAGGTTCTGATACATAGGTTCGCTAGCGGAGGATTTCGGTCATAGGTTTCTGAATATGCTTTGTCATATGCAAACACTAGTAAAGACTTACAAGTTAATTGTTGTTGTTAACAACGATTATATAAGAGCATTTTGAGAAACATGCATATATTCGATTATTTTGCGAATCCAGTTGAAAGGATATCTGTTTCTCAGTAAACCGTCCTTCTATTTTGAATGACCTGTTCTGCAAAGCGTATCAACCAATCCGCCTGTAACAAACCTTTGCTGTTTTGCCGCTATTTGGATTGTTAAAGACCTACTAAGCAGTCACATTTACACCACGGTTCAGTCTTCTTGTCCTTTGTTTTGTTTAACATAGTTCAGACATATCTGTTTAATATTATTGGTGCATAATTAGGGGTTATTACAATAAGTTTGGTCACAGTATCTTGTTTTCTCAAATGCCGCTCTTCACCTTCACGCCCGATTAACCACAGTCCCTCTATCTGGATAGAGGTACTGAGGATAAACGCATACACGTACCGATACACGCAGGACAAATGGCTATTAAGACAATGCCATGTGATCTTCCGCGTTCGATTTCACTGTGAGAGTGAGCAAGTTTATTTATCACGTAACAGTCGATTCCTTCCCTTTCGATTCTCAAAACTCATACCGGATACTTTATATGCTTCAAAAATGCTAATTTCGTGTGATTTTGACCGTTTTCGAAAGACACACCGCTGAAACGTAAGCGTGAGCAACATTCCAATCATCCTGCACACAGAACGTTGGGCCGGGCAACCCTACTTTATTGACGCTGGTACCGCCGCCTAAACATTGTGTGCCAGGCTACCGGAATTTTGCTCACGCTCATGGTTTGGCGACGTGTCTGTCTTTCTCGGCAAAAACTCACACAAAATGAGCATTTTTTAAGCAGATAAAGTATCAGGTATGAATTTTCGTGCAATTTTCGGTCGAGATCGAAACGTATATCGCCTAAACATAAGCCTATTTTCTTTCTCAACGAAATATATAACTCTTACTGCATACATGGACTTACAGAAGAGCGGAGGGATAAAAATGTCATTTGCCTGACTCAAATTTGGGCACCATTTTACTAGTGGTATAGCCACAAGCTAATGACATCACACCACCGTACACAAAACACAGCACGCCTTGTAATTACGGCACTGTGTGTTGTGTACGGTGATTTGACGTCATCATTGTGTGGCTACACAACTTGTAAAATGATGCTCTAATTTGAAATGACTAAAATGTTGAAATTACGTTTTTATATACACAAGGTCTCACTAACACCGCTTTATAGACTATGTAACATGCTGAAAACCCAAATGAAGGATTAAAGCGGCTGAAATCTGGTGATTTAATAGCATGGTACATAGTCAGGGACATTTCATTTGATGCTAATTATAAAGTAACAACATGCAACAACATTCATGTGTGAACATTGGATACTTCGTTAAATATAGATTGAAAATGGTATCATTGTAACCTATAGAATTTCAAAAAGAAATTTCAGATGTCAAGAGTTGTCAATCTTGCAGTGGCACGTAACACATGTTCGTTTTTATCGTGTAGCTCTACCAGATAGCAAATCGTCTAGATAGCGAAACCACACGAAAACTCAATGTAAAAGTCGAATTCTCCTGTCGTTGTCTGGATCCATTGAATGACATTCATGATCGAACACGATGTGGCATCTCTCTTTCACACTTGAAAAGATCACGCGTACTATTAAACTCCTAGAAAAAGCACATTAGTCTGAATTATACAATGATGTAAATATCATCTTGGTAAAGATGAATTTTTTTTCAACGTTGGTTTCTGTCACAATGTTGTTGTGTGTTTGTCCAATATATCCACATATAAATTTCAGGCGACATTTCTAAGTTTTTATTGGGTGAGCTTTTCACTGAAGGGAATTAAGTGACAGGTGCCGAGTCTTACTTCTCCTTAAGCGGTGCCAGACGCCACTTATCATCGTAGGTTTTAACTTTTACAACCGAGAACACAAATACCATGATAACAGTTCAAATAAAGTGTCTCCATATATCAGTATTTTATGACAGCCTCTCGGTGAAATCTAGTCCCAGGTGCCTGCCTTTGTCGGTTTGTCGTCTGCATGAAATGCCTACAATATCCTGTAATAAAACATATGGTAAACATCGTAATTACTACGATTGCACTTAAAGTTATCTATGTTTGTCCATACCAGGTACGCAGGACTATAATTTACAGTAAGTAGTGTTTGTACAGGGCGTAGGGAGAAACAAAACTTGATGTATGAGATGTAAAACCAGTTCTAATTTTAGCAACATTACATGGCACAGAAAACTGGGAAAGGTCGATGAAAGTTTAGTGTGGATATCCTACGCTAAATTCCGACTAGGACTTGTTTAAAGTACATCGAAAGACTAGAATGTAAGTCAAATACTGCTCTCTCAACCCGGTGTTTTTGATATGAAGAAGAAAAGCAACTTAACGGCAGAAGTTATAGTTGTCACGGTTGGGGCGATTGAACTAAAGGTTCTGATCGTATTTTAATTCGGAGGTTTTACTAATTTTAATAAAATGCACCTGAAGAATTTTTCGACATAATCCTGGCTGTAATATAGCGACAGTGAGTCGATCGACATCCAACAGAAGACACACTAGTCTGATAATTAACCATGTACAAATTGGTCTTGTCCGGTTATATGGACTAAGTTAATCCTTAAAAATAGTCTACATGCAAGAATCTTACTGCCTATGAAAATGGAGCTAAACACTCCTTAAATTTGTCTCTCAGTATTGGTATCAATATGTTCACTCAATCATCCTGCTTATCTAAAGGCTCAACTGCCTCTGTACGGCGCATTCCGATTCCTAAGATCCGTTATACATCGCGCAATCGTTTTGTATAAAAGACAAAATGTCGATCATTATAGTAATCTTCAGGATAGGACAGCTCATTTTTTCTGCCGTCAAATTAGTGAAAGCAATTTTGAATGCAAAAACAGTAAACCTAAACAATAATTTTAATGGAATGAGGAGGATCTGTTCATATTAAGACATAAGATCAGTGATCTTAGAAAAAAACTTCAATATGGTATCATCACAGTAATGTTCATATCGACGTTTACCAAAATATTGTGGGATTTTGCGGTCCTATCAATGAAAATTCTAGTTTACTAGACCTCTACTCCTGAAGAGAGCCATTTGTAACCAGAACATACAATGAAGACTGACGCCTTCGGTGATCACCATTCCGAGTACATTTCCTTTAAAGAGGCGTCGTCTCTGCATGTAAAGCATCGTCACAGTATCTGGCAGTTCGGTATGGTTTGCGATCAGAAATTAACCATCGACTTCTTCGGGTTATACGTCTGATCCAACAGTGAAGTAACTCATATTTGGGCTACACAATGTGAACAAACGCTAACCTCTCAGCATGCGTACATGCACATGCAGACACGCGTTGACGAATTGCCACTAGGCGGCGCGTGACTATAATGATTTCTTTTTATTTCAAAAAAGTAAGACGGTGAAGGTTTTTCTTACTCAAAAAAGGGCTTCACAATGAGCCAAATGCAAGTGGTAGTTATGAAAAGAATGGTAAAAAGTTTGAGAATTTAAGCAAATTTTACTTTTAAACCTATACTGTTATGCGTGAAATTTACACAAGGAAATACAAACTACCGTGAGACAAAGAGCCAATATTATGGAAATAACGGGCGACGCGCTGACCATTAACGTTTATTTGTGGGCAAGGGCGAGAGGAAAGCCAACAATTAACGGGCGAGGCTTGCCGAGCCCGTTAATTTGGCTTTCCTCGAGCCCGCGCCCACAAATAAACGTTAATGGTAAGAGCGGAGTCTGTTATTTCCATTATATTATCAGCGAACCCAAGAAAACCGTCAAAATTTCCGAAAATGTCAGGAGCGAACAACAACTGGGCCCCAGAAACTGAGCAATAAGCGACGCACTGTCACGCGCGCTGTAAAAAATTGGCAAATCCGGAGATGTTTTCAGAAAAAAGTATCTCAACTTGACCTACAAGTGCTCCATTTTATTTTTTTATGATTGATTATGATTTACGTTTGAGCTGTAAAGTTACGATACTTTGAGTTGTTAATCTTATTATTCATATTCACGGGCATGTAAAAAAGCCATTACTGTGTATTTGTGGTCAGTCACGTGGTTCAGCTCGACCAATCAAAATGCGACGGGCAGGGCATGGTAATATAATCCTGTGTAACATATTGATACGGATATCACTTTTTGCAGATTTCCTGTAATATGACGTCTCACGTCTATAGTACACTAGCAATAAAAAATTAAACAAATCTAACAATTATCATGTCCAGACAGCGATGAACACCATCATGTTCACATTATGGATTTATGTACCATGTGACTGTGGAAGTTTGGTTTTCGGGGGATATGCACTTTCTTTGACAAAAAGGGGCATTAAAGGTCTAGTGAAATCAACCTGCACTGCTGAGCTATTTAGCTTCCAGGTGGTAATATTGTTACACTCGCTACGTAAAAGTATGCGTGAGTGCTATTTCTATGTGCGGGTAATTCGCGGTCAGTTCGCTAAACTTAGGCCACGTCCTCATTTTGGCCATGGTTGGCACACTCTGACGTCACAACACTGATCATTTACATTGAATAGCGGTCCCCACGCCATTCTCTGCCCCGTATTCGCTAACACAACATGTTAACATAGTAAGTATCTCCGTGGGGCAACCCACGCTAGCTGTCTGTTTCTTACCAGCAGACTCTCCCGCCGGCGCTAGGTCTGATGGAGAATTGCTCGGCCAAAAGAATACTACAAGCGCCGTCTGCTGTGTTACATGTAAACGAAATCCACATCAATCATATCGACTTGTTATGCTCTCCTAGATAGACCACGTGTAGGCGCAAATTCAGGAAGAGAAACGAGATAAAACAACAAACATACTTCTCTGTGCTTCGAACCGAAAAAAGTGCCGGTAATTATCCCTTGTAAAAAACCGGATCGACGACAGTATGAACTTTTCGATGCCTTTGTGAAAGGCTATGGCAATTGACTGCGTTAAAAATTTTAGCAAATCAGAGCAGCCGATATACATATCGGGGATGTAAACGAACAAATCACCGAATACATTACATAGATTGTACATCTCATGATTGGATATATTGAGGAAAAGAAGGAGACCTCGATATGTATAGTCAACTAGCAACAACAAGCAACTTAGCGAAAAAAGAGTATGACATCTATTTGCACCGTTCATCGCTTTAGTTAAGTTTTCTTTTCAATTTTAGAAAGATTATCGCCTTATAGTCTATGAAAGAGGGTAAAAGAAGCGATCTGTTCATATTTCACCGGGCTATCGACATGCTTTTAGGCGGCGATTTTCCTCCGCCTGACGGCTAGCCGCTTCGATCAATCGGCAAAACTTGTAAGTTTATGTTAGGCTGGCGAAACCGAGTTTCACGTCAACGTGTATATTCTCAAGCGTGGAGAATCCTTTTGAAAGAATTTTCGCCGCGTTTAGTTATGCATTTATCGCATTTTTCAAGTGTTGCGAGCTCTAGCGTGAACAGAGTATGATACTTATTGTGCAAGCGGAAACCCTAAGTTTAGCTTACTCCCTGTGAGGAGCTTACGAAGATGTGAAATACTTACTTCCCGTTATCAGTGTTATAAGATACGACTTCAGGCAAACTTCGGAAAGCCGAAAAAAAAGTCCACTGGAGAGGGTTTGGAGACACGCCCACATTGCATTTTCCTTTTGCCATATTTAATAATCGCGCTAAACGATAAAAGAAATAAACATAACTATTCTATAGACAATGTATTTCTGTGATTTTGCGACATAGGCGTTTCACCAGACCTTTAAAAGTGTTTTGGCTTGTGCTGTACATGCTCCATTAAATAGAAAATCTGCATCGAGACGTTTCCCTTAGCAAAGATCTCAATTGGTATTGTTGACGCACTGTATGTGTAGTTATAATGATTGTAACACTCTAATATGCGTTGGAATACCGGTTTATGCAAATTCAATTCGCGTGAGTGGAGTAGATAAGATTATGAAGTAATTATTTAAATTCCGTGTAAAGAAATCTCAACTGCCAATTACTGATCTACAGTGTTTCTTCACTATGTTGTCTGGAGGAGTGAATAGGATTGAAGACACTTGGATTGCATCCTGCTTGTTAGGCAGTTTGGTGTACTACAGTATTTACTAAATGGAAGATAATATATGACTGAAATTTTACGTCAAACGTCAAAGCGTTTTCTTAAATTATCAATTTATGAAGGTAATCGTAGTGGAAAGCATACTTTTCGAAATTCGCGACGAACAAGACATAACATGGCAACTTGTCGTCAAATATGTGCCAGCCCGCTCTACACTAGTGTCTATAAATTCACATTTGCTTGCCTCCTCTTCCTGTAGAATGACATTTATCCCCGAGCCTCATAACGTACATACTGCAGATTTATTTCTCCAGTTTGGTTCAATAATGCAAATGGCGATTAAAACATCCTCTTCTTAAAGTTGTTTGTTCTGTCAAATTACTGATGTCAATTTTAAATATGCAGGCATTCCTATCATGTTCATGTTTATGTATACAGTATATTTTGTGGTCTCATCAGTATAAGGTTTAGTTTTACCAAAGCGCTGCTGCCGAAGTGAGCCTTTTAGAGCCTCACACATACAATGAGGACCCATGGCGTCGGTATTTACCATTATAAGCACACATTTGCCTACATGACTCTCCTTGATTATAAAGCATAGTCACAGCAGTCGGCAATATGCACTGGCTAGGAAGACTACATTTGATCGGTAGATTGTCGTTATTTTTCTACCATCTGCATATATCTTACGGTTCCTCGAAGAGACCTTTATTTGTCACATGGTGTTCTGTTTAAACCGGTAAAAGTTCGTGTAAATCGTATATATCTACCTGAGAGATTGTTTATTCAGCGAAAGTTCAGCATTAGCCGAAAGTTTTGTTGTGGTTGTTTGGATTGACATAAATGACTTACCACGATGTGCAATTGTTTCCCCCAGACGCTTGAAATGATTATACTGGCTTGTAACCTAAATTTGCAAAATGAAAAATAGTTTGGAAAAATAGTGTAGACCATGTTTAAATGTTTAAACATCACGATTGAAACGGATATTTTTTTCAATGCTACTGTCAACAATAATGTTTTATTTTAGTGCAGCACAACTACACTCAACATTTAGTCGATATTTTTGTCTGCTTTCAGTGACCCAGATTCTTATTCCAACTGGAGTTTGGTCACAGATACAATGTTGTATTATATCTGGAAATGGTGCCAAACACCTCTGATCACTTATTTTAAAGATAAGAATATCCAACACTACTAAATTTTTACTGTTTTGAATGCAAACACGGCGATCGCAGTGTTTGAAACGTATAAGATAAGGTTCTCAACAATAGGTTTATGACAGGATGTCGTTGAAATTAGGAAAAGCATACGTCGGCTAACAAATTTGTAAATAAAGATGTTAATATTTAATGGTTCCAAGTACACTTATCTTTTATTCCAGTCAGTGGTGTTTGTACGCTGCTCAAGGAGGCGACTCGATATCTGAAACTAATACTGTGTTAAAGGCAGTACGTGTCACGAAAAGCAGAGAAAATTGGGTGAAAGTTTAAACTGAAATTACTACATTGATCAGTTCCAGTCTCTGAGTCGTAAAGTTGTTTGAACTATATCTGCGTGTTGTACAGGCTAAGTTGACTGGGTTAATAATGTAAATATCCTTTTTGGAATAGAACAACAAACTGCAGTTAACATTGTAAGCCTCAAACAAACAGCGAGGACCGATGCTGTCGGTATTAACACAATGAGCACACAATTACCTACATCGACTCTGTAGGACTATAAAGTATAGTCACAGCAGCCGGTAATGTGCATCGGCAAGGAAGAATATATTTGATTGGTATGTTGTCGTTGTTTTTCGACCTGATAAACTGTTTGGGAATAATTCAATAGAAATTAATGTTGTGTCATTGATTCTTTTGAAGAAACATTTGACATAACTCTGAGGTCACGCTATCCGAAACTAACCATCTGCATGTTTTTGTTTTATGTCGAACAGAACCAGATAAGGGATCATTACAGAGGCTGCGTTCCCATGCATATGGCCACTGACTAAAAATTCAAACAGGAGGTATGCAAAACTTAAACAGCAGTTTTACACCATATAATTTTTCCCTTAAGATTTTAGGATTCAAATGTCGTGTATATTATCACACTGTTTTATCTGGCATAACTTTGGCTTGAACCTTTCAAAAACTATATTTAAATGTATATCGAGACGCAGTCAAGCCTAGAAGGAAGAAAGTTCACATCAAAGTTTATCAGATGACCTTGTCAGAATGCTGTAGTAGGCCAACGAGTGAAATTCGTTTGTTTATCCAGAAAGGATTTGTTTAAGGTGAACTCAAGTGCCATCACAAAGCACCGTAAATCACACGAACAAATACTACTATGTTTTAATGACTTGATGACTTGATTTTTTCTGGATACATAAAGAACACGATTGGAACTAATTTGGGATAATTGGATCTTTATATATTTCAAATTTCTCAAAAATGTTAGGTACCCTAGAGCTGAATGTTGCAATATTACACATTACTCATAAAACAAGTGTGTAACTTAAAAAGAAAAGCAGATGAGCTTACATTGGCAGATTGAATCGACATTATTTCAACATTCAATTATCCCAAATTAAATCAAATCGTGTTAAAGAGTATTTATCTGTGGATTTACTGATCTGTAGTATTTCATCACACATTGTTGTATTCCTAGATTGACAGGAA
>LD352583.1:52606-81202 GCA_001465055.1 Ptychodera flava | reverse complement strand
AATGTAACATCCGGAAACGGTGACAAATACCGCTGAGCACTTTATTTCAAAGATAAGAACACTTCTAAAATTTTACTGCTTGAAACACAAACACGGTGAACGAGTGTCTGAAACATATAAGATAAGGTTTTAAACAAAAGGTTTACGACAAGATGTCAGTGAAATCGCGAAAGGCATACGTCCGTTAGCAACTTTGTAAATAAAATTGTTAATATTTACTGGTGCCAACTACGTTTATCTTTATTTCCAGGCAGTGGTGTTTGTCCGCTGCTCAAAGAGAAACAAAACTGGATATCTGAAACTAATGCTTATTTTAACGACAGTATGTGTCACGAAAAAAGGAGAAAGTTGGCTGAAAGTTTAGTGTGAATTTAGCTTAATACATCAGTTTCAGTCTTACTTTTAAATTTGATACAACTATATGTAGGCTTCTTACAGGCTGAGTTGGCAGGTTGTATAACGTAAATATGCCTTTGAGAATAGACAAACAAACTACAGTATGTATATATATATATATATAAGTACACACACACACACACACACCTACACACACACACACACACACACACACACACACACACATATATATATATATATATATATATATATATATATATATATATATATATATATATATATATATATATATATAGTAGAACTGGATGGACTGAAACACACTTCCACACCTGGTTGTTCAGATCATGACGTCTTTATTGTACCTCAAAACACAACATTTCGCTCTAAAGTTAGAGCTTCGTCAGGTGTATACTGAAAACAGAATATACAGAGTTACAAAGATTGGATTGTGTGACACGATACTAAAAAACACGTTTGTCTGAAAATATACATGAGTATGGTATGTATGTATATACCATACTCATGTATATTTTCAGACAAACGTATCTCAAAGAGAAACAAAACTCGATTTCTGAAACTAATGTTTATTTTGACGACAGTATGTGTCACGAAAAACGGAGAAAATTGGGTGGAAGTTTAGTCTTCAATGACTGTATATAAATCAGTCCCAGTCTGAGTCTTTAATTCGTATATGTAGGCGTTGTACAGGCTGGGTTGACGGGATTAATAATGTAAATATCCTTTTTGGGAATAGAACAACAAACTGCAGTTAACATTATAAATAAAAAACCGTAACAAAGCATTAAAAATTGCAGCTTCCAGCCCTTGAAATAGTTTGCCTGCAAGAAACAAACTTATAAAAGCCTCATAACGCACATACTGCAGATTTATTTCCCATTGTTTTTGTCATCCTCTTCTGAAATATTTATGTCTTTGTTTCTTCCATCTGTCAAATAACTGATATTAATTTTGAATGCGTTGACAAGAGCCGCATATTAATCGAAACTATTAAAAAAATTCCATAACAGGACATCCAGAACTGGGATAGATTGAAAATGGAGGCATTCCTATCGTGTTCATGTTTATGTATACAAAATATTTTGCGATCTCATCAGTATAAAGGGTAGCTTTACCGGAGCACTGCTTCAGAAGTGAGCCTTTTTGAAGCCTCAAACATACAATGAGGACCCATGCCGTCGGTATTTACCATTACGAGCACACATTTGCCTACCCCTACTCTGTTGGACTATAAGGCATAATTACAGCAGCCAGTAATACGCTTCGGCTAGGAAGACTATATTTGATTGGTAGATTTTCATTATTTTGGTATTTTATAAACTGTTTTTGAATAGTTCCATAGAAATTAATGTTGTGTCGTTGACTCTTTAAAAAAATATTAAAACTTCTCTGAGGTCACACTACCGTAAATTAACCATCGGCATGTTCTTGTTTTATGCCGGATTCAACTGGAAAGCAGTACCAGATAAGAGATAATTACAGAGACTTCGCTGTCGTGCACATGGCCACTAGGTGGCGCCTGACTCAAAATTCAAACATGAGGGATGCGAACTATATCAGCAGTTTTACACTATACAATTTTTCCTCCCTAGTGTCTGATGCAGGATTTGAATATGCTGAGTGTCAAGTGGCAATGAAGTTAGCTGCCTCCTTCTTTTTGTACAGTGTTTTCCATGAGACAAGCATAGAGTGATGTTGGCGTGATGATTTCAAGGATTATTGAAGAGACGGTAGAAATAGCAATAGGCCTGTAATTATCCTTACTACTCATATTACCTGTTTTGTCCTTGATAAGTGGCACCGAGACAGTTTGTATGAAACTTTGTGGCAGAAACGCATGATACAGAAACGATGAAAGAATAAGAGCTAGCTTGACATGTAGCCTATTACTGGCATATTTATAATGCTCGCTAGCCAGGTCATCAGGACCCACGGATTTCCTGCACTGAAGACGACTAATTGCATACGAAATTTCCGAAACATTAACAGGGTAGTCATTTTCCAGATTATTATGTGAAGAGAGCCATGACATTACTGCATCCTCGTTTGTGTTGCTTTTTACAGAGTTTAATACGGAGGCGTAATGGTTTCTCCACATTTCAGTTATTTCAATCTGACCAGAGCAACCTACAACAGACGACGACAGAGTAGAAGGAGTACTATTAATTGAACGAACAGACTTCCAGAAACTTTTGTTGTCCTTGCATCGAAGTGAATTTGCAAGCCCATCCGCCCGAGTTTTATTTTCATTCCTCTTACAAACTCGAAGAGCGTCTTTAAATTTTGCACGCGCAACACTCATAATGTTATAAATGGGACCATTGCGAGGCCTTCCATATCTACACCATAATTTGAAAAAATCCCTTGCTTGGCCATGGACGGCTTTCACATGGTCGTTCCATCCAGGGACCATTGGTGTGGAATCCCTCCTTTTATATTTAAATCAGACCTTGGAAGCATTTGATAGAGCACGATTAATCTCTTCATAAAATATATTGATACAATCTTGATGATGGTGATTATCACAGTTGGGATTTCTACACAGCAAAGCCTCAACCGGAATATTTCTATGGCTAAGATTGTAATCAATAATGATCTTAAACCTCTTGATATCATTTTAACTATTATAGAATAATACACGTGAATTCACACGGATATACATGAATACAGGCTTGCTGAATACAAGCAATGGATTCTTGACTGTAATCATCTGTATAATCCATTCTTTAGCTAAAATGCAGGCAATGATCCATGCAAATACCGTTAGTATTATTAGGCTTCCAAGCAGTGGTGAATTAAATTATTTCGAGACAGCGGCTGATGCTTACTCTTTTTATTACTGTAGAGTCACGTGCCTTGTTTATATGGATGTCTGTGTTTGAAATATACACTTTCTTTGCCATCTTGGGCGAGATTTGGCTTGTGTAGTAAATGCATACATCACATAGAAAAATGCCCATAGAGTGGTATCCCTGAATAAAGGTGGATTTTGGAATTGTAATAATACTTTATGTACAGTTACAAATATAGTAACTCTCATGTTATGGAATGGATAAAAGGAAATTACACTTTGACACGGTAAAAGCCCCGTTAGTACTAAAATTTGATTGATTACTTGACATTGTAATGAGGCAAGGGGATATAATACATACCATATTCTCCAATAGCTATTGCAAAATGATACATTGTTCTCTTGGGCAGACATTAATAAATCGCACTCGTGAATTGTCTTTTAGGGAGCGGGGAAGGGGTTTGATCTAAACGAAGTAACGTAGTTTATTTGACTTTTGCAACTTTTCAATAAATTATGATTTCGATATAGCGGCCGGAGCCACTCTTATTGTTACCACTGGGTCATGGCTATGTTCATATGAATGTGTGTTTGAAATATCAGTTTCTTTACGATTTTAGGCATTGTGAAGTTTAATGACTTGCATAGTAAATCATCATATAGAAAAAACATGCATAGAGTCGTATCCCTGGCAAAGGCTTGAAATTGGTATCGTAAATACACTTTACGCACATTTACAAGTAAAGCAACTCTCATGTGACGGAACGGATAAATGGCCAAACAATGCAAACGAAATTGACCTCACAATGATAACATCATTATGAAGTCGTTCTCCTGGATGCTTGAAGAACTGTGTTACATAATTTTGTGAATACACTGATCTGCAGGAGGTATTCACACATTGTCGCATGTACTGGATTGACAGGAATGAAGAATAAGACAAATTGCACATTGCTTGCTATGCAGGTTGCAGTGCAAAACACCGCTGAGCACTTAATTTCAAAGATAAGAACACTACTACAGTTTTACTGATTTAAGTACAAACAATTGTAATTGAAATTTTTCTCAACAATGTTTTTTTATCTAATTTTAGTGCAGTCCACCTACACTTACATTTCAACCTATTTTTCTCTGGTTTCAATGGCTCGCATTCTTATTCCAATGGGAGTTTGGCCACATATACAATGTAACCTACGGAATCGGTGACAAATACCGCTGAGCACTTAATTTCAAAGATAAGAACACTACTACAATTTTACTGCTTTAAGTACAAACAAGTCGATTGTAAAGTATAAGATAAGGTTTCAACAACAGGTTTATGACAGGTTGTCTGTAAAATCGCGAAAGACATACGTTGGCTAACAATTTGTAAATAAAGTTGTCAATATTTACTGGTGCCAGGCTCGCTTATCTATTCCAGTCAGTGATGCTCGAAGGCTGCTCAAGGAGAAACAAAACTCCATATTTGAAACTAATAATAATTTTAACGACAGTACGTGTCACAAAAAACTAGTAAAATTGGGTGAAATTTTAGTGTTAAATTACTGTAATAAATCAATTCCAGTCTTAGTCATAAATCAGTTCCAGTCTGAGTCTTGAATTTGTTTCGACTATGTGTAGGTGTTATACAAATTGAGTTGACGGGATTAATAAATTAAATGTAAATATCCTTTTACGAATAGAACAAAAAACTACAGTCAACAGTATAAATAGAAACTGTAACAAATCATTTGAAGTTACAGCTCCCGGCCCTTAAAATAGTTTGCCTGCAAGAAATTAAACTTTACAATGCCCAAGATCGCAAAGAAACTGCATATTTAAAACACACACGTCCATATGAACATGGCACATGACCTCGTGGTAAGAAAAAGAGTGGCACCGGCCGCTGTCTCGAAATCATACTTTATTAAATTAATTTTTCTTTACAACATTTTCTAAGTTTAGGGACTGTCTCAAACCGTTGCAAAAGTTCAAGAAACGACATTCATTTGTTTAGTTCAAACCCCCTCTCCGCTCCCTAAAAGGAAGTTCAAAAATACGAAATGTTAATGTCTGCTTGAGAGTGCAATGTACCATTTTGCTACAGGTATTGAATAATACGGTATGTATTATAACCCCTTGCCACATAACAATGTCAAGTAATCGATCAAATTTGAGTGCTAATGGGCGTTTTACCGCACCGAAGTGTAATTTCATTTTATCCGTTCCATGACATGAGAGTTGTTATATTTGGAACTGTACATAAAGTATGATTACAATACCAAAATCCAGCTTAAGTCAGGGATACGACCCTATGCACGTTTTTCTTTGTTATATATGCATTTACTTCATCCAACACTCGCCCAAGATGGCAAAGAAACTGCACATTTCAAACACAGACACCCATGCAAACATGACACATTGTTTAAGTTTCTAATGAAATTTCTGGGCTATACATTTTATGTAGTGAAACATGTTTCACGACGAAAATTTCTAAGATGTTGAAACTTAAAACTATCTACTTCTGGTCTTCATCTTGTGTTGGAAGATGTTACATATAGGTGAGACGAACGTGACACCAAACGCATTATGCAATTAAATAATAATATGACTTTATAAAATCACAAGAATGTTCATGATTTATACACTGACTTATCTAACAGAAGTCATTACATTAATCCTTTCACAAAACCTTAGTTCTTATTGAAAACACAAACATATCCATGTATTAAACTGCCATGTAAGATAAGAGTAATTACAACAAATTTCTCAAATAACTGGCCCACACGAGGGCGCCATATAAAAATTGATGTTGTTTCTTGATCAGTCAGGCCTTACATAGTTGAGCAAATTGTACCGGAAACAACAGTTTTTCTCTTCATTGAAACATTCAACACATATATGAACTACTTACGTACTAACGTTTTAAAAATCTGACCATTGATGTATTTCAAAGTTACAATTATACAGAAGGCAGAATTATCTATGGGTATTATTCACCTCCATTGATTATGTAGGGCAATTAATCGATAAGGACTGTTTCCTTTGAAATAACATACAGATATAGCGAGGGTGAACTAATAGGCACATTCGACACAGGTAAGGCATGTATAATGAAAAAAGTTTAAATCATGACATTTATTGACCATATTTGTAACTTCTAAACGAATAATGCTGGTCTACCATTCACGTTACACTTGTCTGAACAACTACTCGTACGTTAAATATGGCTAGCGCATCACATTCAGTTAGTGAAAGGAAAATGTTCTTATGAAGGATTTTCCTACTCTTAATCGAGTAAAATTAGACGATTTTTTCAATGCATTATCAACGCCGGAAAACTAAAACAGCGATAACCACTTAGCAATGTAATGTTGCCAACATGAGTGTTCATCGTCATTGAAATTCTTCGTGATAAAAACATAGGAATAAAACTTTCTGGCAATGGGAGGGCGCTTTCTCCGATTGCACTTACTTCAACAAAAAAAAGAGATGAGCAGGGAAAATATTAACTGGCAGCGTAGTTGCATGGCGCGGCTTCTAAAGGAAAGACTTCTCTTCGTTGAAAACAAAAATGGAAAACAGTAGACTGTATTGAATACATTTTGTCTCTGACTTATATTCACTTTTCTACACTCTTCTTTATCTCTGAGCAAAAAACTTCCCGAGCGACTTCCAGGTATGTGATTTGAGCTATAAGAAAGATTTGTATTGTTTACCGTAGGCATCTTAACTTATCACTCACCATTCATATAATTTACATGAGGAAACTGCCTGCAGACTTTGCCCGGTCTGTGCTGGGGTCCATACTGGAGATGAACATTACAGTGACACGTTTTTGCTGTCTGGGCGTTTTCTTTGGGGACAAAACAGTGTGATTCGTTGGAGAAGACCGTTATAAAAATACGATTAATAGGTGTGTAATATTTTCATATTGACATACGAGTATGGCCTGACAAAATTCACGCTCGGCATGATTACACAAAGTCTCTCCTCTGAAACCTACTTTTAGCCCCAAAACTACTTATATTTACATCAATTTCTGAGTGTCAAAAGGTTGTAGAAAGTTTCTTTCAAAACATAAAAAATAAGAAAAGTGGGTTGCATACCTATTTTTTGCTAATTACTTGAACATCATAATTATACATAGAAACGCTGCTTTACCTCTATCAAGCTGTTATTGAAATTACCCAGTACTACAATACATTAGTTCTTCATGCAATCGAACGCCGTCTTAAAAGTGACAGTACAATTTGCTTACCTCCTTAGCCTGTGAAATGATATTCAAGTTAACGAACAGCCACTTGGCGGCGCCTGACTAAAATGTTAGTATAACAAGCAAAACTTCAAATTAAATTGGCGCGACTGGAAAATATAAAATTATGAAGTAATGCTTTAAATATTGTATAAAGAACACTGCACTGTTGGCTTACTGATCTGTTGTATTTCCCCAGTATGGTCGCATAGACACTCGGACCGCATCCTCCTTGTTATGCAGTTTGGTGAACAGGAGTATTTACTATATGGAAGTTAATATATGACTGGCAAACTCTACGTCAAACGTCCAAGCCTCTTCTTTTATTATTAATTTATCAAGGTAATTGTAATGGAAAGCGTACATTTTAAATTCACGACATTTCAAATTCACGACAAACAGGACATACCATGGTATTATTTCCTGCAGAACTTATACTAAGTATTTAAGCCTTATGAAATCTGATGGAAATATTTATTGCTTCACTTGCATCAAACTGTTATTAAAGATATCCTGTCGTCAGATATGTGCCAGCCCGTTTTGCACTGGCGTCTTTAAATTTTTAAATTTGCTTACCTCTGATGCTACCTCTTAATTGAGTTATCATCTGTATCGTATTTCAACTTCATGATAACAAATAGCATGCATCTTTAATATTATTAGGATTTTCTGAACTGGCAGTTTAAAAAGGAAGTTGCAAGGTATTACGAAAAAGCCTTCGGTGGAAAAGTAATTTGAAACACAAAAAACTTGTATATACAACCAATATTACTTTCAAGATATCCTGATCTTACAACCATTTAACAATTTACAATCAACATACTAGTTTCTACTAATTTTTTAAGGTCTGTGAGTTTTTAAATTTTTTATTGCATAAATTGAACGAACATACTCTGTTACCTTAGCAGGGATGTGATCGCGCGATGATGGAGTGATTGCTAAATCCATAAACTAGTTATTACCTCACACATCCGGGCAAGATAGACAGCCAAGGGACTAGAGGGCTAGACTACATTCTTAATCGCATTCTAAGAACTGAGTTCCAAAATAGCAATTTTCGAGTAACAATAACAAATGCAAAAAAAAATCTGCAAAACAGTTACTAGTGTCTACAAGGTCAAAACATTTGTGAAGGGTTTCCTACTGAAATCGCTCACATTTAATTTCCTCATTGATCAGTGAATAGCTTTTAAAATTATAAGGCTACTTCTTTGTTCAAGAGGAAAATAAGTCTCAGTTGCAAATGCCATGATTGTTGAATGTATCATTTTTAAGCACCTTTAATATATTATCTACATGTGCGACAGTATTACCATAATAAACAGTTACATATTTAACGCGTTCTTGCCAATATTTGAGAACACTTGACATTGTTTTTTTATTCCATTCCTGCCACTTTCGAATACTTTTAGAGAATGGACAAAATTTACGAGAAAGGGGAGTATGCAATAGGTGTCATCTTTTTCCATGCGGCTGTTTGGGGTAGGGCATTTTCATTTCGTGCATGAATCAGTATATTTTGTGCAATGAAATGAGAAAATGATCAACTAACATTTTATACCATTACGCTGTAATACGCATGCACAAAGGTGAAATACTTTCAAGTGTTTTGCTAATCATGAAATTGTTAAAGGGCTGAAGGTGCATGTTTTGATGATTCTTTTAAATTAGTATTTCTACATATTTTTCACCTTTATACTAATGATTTGTCTGTCAACATCAAGCTGACAGTCAAAACCGCTGTCGACAATGTGCCGACTGACTACAAATACAAGTACAGACAAGGTGAAGTTGACAAAGAAAATAATTTGCAATTTACTATTTCTAGTCGAAAGGAGGAAAGACTGTCAAGCTTCCTATCGAAATGCAAACTACTTGACGAAGGGATTGGTCACTTGTTTTTGATCAAGGAAAACGGGCCGGGAGGGTCAGTATTTTTCATGCATCCATTTTTTAACAAGCACAAACAGTCCCTTCTCAATTCATCCGAGGCCATAAAGGCAGGTGCAATTGTTATATCGTTCATAATGTATATTGAACTTAACAAAATCAATTTATGACAGTAAATAGGTCTCCAATGATGAAAGGATATTTAGTTTTTTTAATAATTAGTCGCCGTCGTCCATCGATCTAGGGCGGTTCAGAAGGCTAAACAAACCATTATATCTAATGACTGTATCACAATCAAAGTGAATACGCAGGTGCTGTGTACGCAATGTCACCTTTGACTCTCGTTTTGTAGAGTGCGAATATTCAAGAAAATACTGAATGTTCAAATTAAATGTTAGATGGGAACGTATGGCGAATGATGTATATTTTAAGTGTTCTTGACTATACATAATCCTTATAAATTACAGCCCTGCCAAACGACAAAGCAATTCTTGGCACTGACCTTTATCAATAAAATGTGTTCATTTAATCAGTACATTTTTTGACAAGAAGATCGAAGGAATTAAATACCTGGCCCAAAACATATAATTGATGCGATGACTGTAACAGTACACATTCTGTTGATTTTTTTGGAAAAAGATAAATTTATTTCAACATAGTCGCTAATAAAACAAATATCCATAACTTTGAATGCTTTAAAATTACAATGCAAATTGTCTGGAAAAATAAACATTAGCTGTCTAATTACAAACATCATCATATGAATGCATTCAGGACGCTTTGTTCATCATCTTTTAAGTGAAATATAATGTATCATCCATAAGGAAAGATATCATTTTAATTGCATAACATAGGATTGAACGGAAACTTTAATCCCATCAAAAGTAACCGAATTTTGAATATTCCAAACTGTGTATTTTACAAAGGAAATAATACAATAAATAATGTCAGATGTTGCGTTATTATCATTATCATTCTGTTGGATTATGTCACCTACTAGTGCAAGCGCGCCCTCTTGTGGTAGTTTCAGGTTTGCTCTTTTAGATGAACATTCCCTTCGCCTTCAGTCAGTCTATATCCAATACAAAACTTTGCAGTATCCCCTCAGTATGCTTCAAAATTTCGGAGTTTAACCCCTATGAACAATGAACATTGCACACCTTTCATCGGCTATGGCAATGTACGTCATTGTTTGTAGTTAGAACACGAAAACTTGAAATGTATTATTTTTATATCGAATTCTAACATGATACAGGATACTGAAAATTCAAACGAATATTTATTTACCTAAGGATTTAACGATATTGTTTGAACCACATTACATAACATCACCGTCAAACGTATTTGCTATCCAAGTTCAAGTTAATTAGGTATCAGCGTATTGCCTAAAACTGTAGTTTTTTCGGTAATTTTTATTTGCTACATTGTCCCTTCCTAATGTAAATTTCTGACTTTGATTAATGATTTCCCAAAACCATTTATCAGTATTTAGAAACACAACTATAATTATGGATTAACGGAAGCCTCATTACAGAAATCTCTGACTTTCTTCTTTTCAATAAATTATCCAACATCACTATCACTTGTAACCGTCCTAATGCATACTATGGGGACCAGTGTAATTGCTTTCTATATTCGAGAGTAGTCTTCATTTCCCCATATCAATATCTTTGAAGTATTACCATAATGAAATCTACATTTATTGAACAGCATTGATGAAAAAGGAAGTCATAGTCAATGTAATCTACAGGAAGCCAAATTTACCATCAGCAAGTTTTTGGGGCGTTTATTTGAATTGCACGACTCTTCTTTGGACAAGAAACACTTCCTTCGTAGAGTTTTTTCACACCAATCTTAGTATAATAACAACAACCACAGTGTCAACTACATATTTTTTTGAACAGCTTTATCCTTTGAATTATTTAAAGAAGAAAAAAATCAACAATCTCTACAGCAAGAGTTCTTTATCACACTACCACCGTTACGGAGGTAATTATCTCACACAAAGGTTAGTGAGGCTGTTGATACCAATATTATTATTAATAAAACATGAGGATCCAAATTATAAGTTGATTTGAAAACAAAATGAAAACTCTAAAGAAAACAGCTGGTGTTTTGCGGAGTTGCTTTAAAAGCTTTCACTATAGGAACATATATTTCATTTATATCAAGAAATGAAGGTAGTCTGATTGTTAACAAATTAATCAACAGTTTTCAAGACAGCTTCGAGATTAGTCACTAGAGTGCCTCGAGTCTCATTGAAGGCAAAGTCATGAGAGAGAATATAGTAGCAAATGGGGTCTAAGGCCTTCTTAAGATCATTGAAAATACTACGTGTGACTAATCCCCTTTCGTTGAGGTAAGTAGATAATGAAACAAAGGTTAGCAGGGGTAACGTTTGGACTGTAATTTAGTAAAAAAGGAATTTATTGTTACAGGAATGTTGACAAAGTCTTTATTATCATTTCTATCTCTGATTTCATTTCTTGTTACGTAAACCTAAAGATTTTTCAGTCTGTTTGTGCCAAACGTTGACAGAAGGAAAGGCCCCACAATCAGTTTGCCCCTCCGACGTAGGACCGATAATAATTTGATTTAACCACTTTGGCAATTGTGAAATGAAATGACATACTAACATTTAAATTCTGTTTCCCGTTTCGATCATGATATCGTGCGAAACAAAAAGAGTCACATTCTTATTTATTATTATTTTATTTGTTCAGTACACAACAAGCAGGCACTACCTGAGAGTGCAGTGAGGCAAAATAACCTTACTATTGCAAAGAACGCACAGTTGATGAAAACGTATACCGTTGACATATCATTTTAATGTTTTATTGTTATTAGGAAAAGAGAAAGGCGAAGGTAGAGATGGCAGAGCTACCAAAGGTAAAGAAGTGCCCCTGAAGGAAAATTGGCAATGGCAATACTTTTTGCCTCATCAAGTTACACTCAAACCGATTGCAATATATCAAGATTTGTTTTAGAAGACTCTTACTCTGCAGTTTCTGATACCAACAATAAATGATCAGTTATGATTGTTGGCTTTAAATTCTTGCCATTTAGTCAACTGTATAATCGGACATTTCCCCAAAAATATAAGGATAATCATTTAAAACATTCTCAAAAGTGTCGATTATAAATTGCATCACTGCGTAACTTTAAAAGTTGACTGAAAACTTTGTGGCAACCCAGAGAAAATTAAACTTGATTGGGTGACAAGTCCATACAATAGAACATTTCCTGTTACAGCAATTCTGTGTCATTTCAGAAATACACCATTCATCCAGAAACAATCCAAGGCCTTCTTATGTCTGTGAATTTCAAAGCTTAATACAAATAATTTGTGTTATTTTTCTTTCGACTGTAAACATTTGGGAAATAAACAGTCAGAAGTTCCTGTTTATCTGAAGCCAAAGTTGCATGGGGAAATTAGTCTATTCACGTCAAGATATTTTTAACGTGTATTCAAAATTGATGTGGATAATATCGATAGAAACTAGATAGCGCTATCACTCCGATTTGTGAATTGGTATCACATAGTTGATTTCAAAATATCGGGAAATCTCCCGCTTTCAAGGATTTGATTAAACAGTTTCAAAATACTTTTCTTACAATAGATATCGATAATTTGAATAATCTCATGAGCCTTCTCAATTTTACAGGTGAATGGAATGTTCAAATAATTGCTAAGTCTAGGTATTTTTTCTAGCATCTCCAACCGCTCATTGATGGAATGATTTTGTTTGAGAGTAATTTTGTACATAATGTCTTTAAGCTATTGACCCGCTAGAAATTGATTGATCTATCCTCTTGAAGGCCCGCTCTTCCTTCCCTTTTCCATATGTTTTTCCCGTCCGTACATTTTTCATGTCATGCCTGCACCTGTGAAGTATCATGTAGAATATCTTTACGTACATCTGAACGTTTCTTATTATAGACTATAATGTTGTGAGATGTGATAAGATGTCTTGAGGAAGAGAGATTCCCTGGTGAGATGTTCACTCACTACTCATGACCCCAATATAGTTCTCAGTATTAATATTTCCTGGAGCTAGGTTTTTAATGTTGATGTAGAGGTTAACAGGATGCAGAATTGGTAACATTCCATTGGTATAGTAAATCTTCAGTGGCCTGACATATGACAAACATCATGCACCTTTAAACACTTTATAATGTCAGATGGTTTGCTAGAAATACGATTATCAACTATGCTTGAACCCACGGTATGATGATATGTAAGTTGTCCTGATAGATCACCAAGGGTTCTCCCATTTATTTTGGTTAATTTACGGCCAGTAATGCTGACTTTTGATGATTTTTAACTATTTTTGTTGACAATATACACCATAAGTTCTTGTTCTACTTCTAAAGCATGTTGATATACACAGCATTTGGTTTGTCAACTCAGCCTGTGAATGTGTAAACGACATTGTCCTATGAGTTAAATATCCTTCATTTAGTTATTTATAAACCTCCATAGAGTTATTTCTTTTTGCAAAACAGAAAATCAGTATTTTGTTAAATGAATGCCATAGTTTACAGGAAGAGGGTAAACACTACAGATGCATGTATATATTTCTAAACGGACTGATAATTCTCTGACGTCGGCATCTCTCACGTCACACAATCACAACAACACTACTTGTTTCCCTTGGTCCAACAGCCAGAAAAACCTCAAATGAATCGTCGTTTCTGACAGTTATGGTCTTTCATAACATTTATTGTAGGTCACATAAAACTACTACCAGAAATTGCAGGGAAAAAACCGAAAAGGTTAATTTTGCGAAAAACTGTCGTTAATACAATGAACGACGATGCCGATTAGAAATATCAAACAGTTTCTTCAAACTCAAACACATACCCTCCAATGAAAAATTTGACGGTGCGCCACGAACGTTGGGGCGCAAGAGAAAATGCGAGCGAGCATGTGATTCTGCACGGGAAGGCATTACTGCAGGAAACACAAACACCCGCCTGCGGTTTTTAAAGATATTGTGAATGTCAGTACATAGTGGTTCACGCGTGTTCTTTCTTTAACAATATCTCATATTATGCTTCGGTTGTTGTAATGAAGATATTTACTTGTGCGAACATAGGCCTAGAGGAATTTTCTCAATAGAGATCCATTTCCCTCTACGTTAATTTCTATCCATGTCAACTTTTAGTTTCTGAAAAATACAAACGTTTCACTTTATTTGCCTGCGCCACTCTTAACTGTATTCCTTATCCCGTACTCTTTAGCTCTTCATGATATTTGAAATCTGGCAAATTTCCAAACTGATAATAATAATACAGTTTGAGCAATATTCTGCGCAGCTTTCTAAGTCCAAAGGTCAGGTGATTGTTGACGGTACCTGCCTTGTATCTATGTGCTTATTGTGGTATCACTGATGAAGTTGTTGTCCTGTTTGTGTTGAAATGGTGACAAACTTGCACTTTCTGTACATAAGGTGCGAGCAAAAATGTCGAACCTCAATCCGCTGCGAATGTTGTATGTAAACTTAAATTCACAGTTATCGAAAGCTGAGGTGAAAGAGTTGAAAGCGCTGCTTGCTGACCAGCTTAAGAAGAACGAACTAGAACAACTGGACGATGCCACGGACATTTTCATAAAGCTAGAGGAAAGGGGGTTCATATCACAGGGTAATCTCGATCTTCTCAAGAATCTCCTTTCAGCAATTCAACGTGACCCACTTGTGAGGGACGTCGATACGGTTTTGAAAGACAATGACGCTGGTAGTCCAGACTTTCAACGGGCAGACACAAAGCCAATTGTACAATCAGAAGGTGAGTGCAGTCTCAGACAACTGGCGGCTTTCTGGTATGTAATGTTCCGGGGTAATGTTACTATCATGTCCGCCATTTTGTGTTCAAACAGAGTATTCCAACGTACATATACTCCAACGTACATAATTGGTATGAGCACAATATGCTAAAATGACTGCATGTTTCAAGAGAGAACCACATAAAGAGGTGGCATTACTTCTGCTTATTAGAAGATCCACCCGATGATAAACACAGTTTGGCATAGTAACGTCTGGACAGAATAATTGTGGCTGTGCTGTCTAATGCAACATGTGGCACTGCTTCCTGAATATCGCTATCTATACATTAAAGTTCGTAGAAAATTGTTGACACTAAAGGTATCCTATTAAAGCTAGACGAAATATTACCTACATATAACTGCAAGTAAAAATATGTTTTTGTGGAAATTTTGATATTAAAGACGTGTTACTGGCAAAAAGTCCAAGGTAGCAGTTGTGCCGGTAATCGAAATAGCATTTATACTCGGGAGGTTGTAAATCTAGTAACTAGCCATAACTATCAGTAATAAAAAATAACGAGCTAAAACTAGATCGAACGCGCCAATAACGAGCAATAACGTAAAAATAAAAAAAATTTGGCAAACTGTTAACAATATTCCCCTACAAAATAAGAGACAACTGTACATTTATATATATTTGAGAGCTGATATGATATATGTACTTTACTTGAATTTGGAGGTAAGAAGTGCTTGGGTGTGCATTACATTTATTTTTTTGTTTTTGAATTTTACTGACATTGTCGATTCAATATACATGCTACCGCCTAGGTAAAAACCTAGCCTATGAGAAAACGATGAACTTTATTCAATACAATACTAAATATATCTCTGCATTGTAAATCTTGTCAATTTATATAAGTGTGCTTGATTCAAATAGGGTGTTTGAAAGTGCTGATGTGATCAGCAAATATGATATTGGAATTTCAAGCAAAAATGTAAAGTCACTTCACATGGTAATCTGGCAGTAAACAAGTAACAATTATTACCTTATAAAACTTGCTAAATCCGTCTATTTATGTGAATATTACGTTATATTAGGCTGTACCTAGGCTGCAACAATTTTTTGATAATAATAGTGCTCTATGTAAAATAACAAGCTAAGCTATTGGGCTTTCCTTACAAAACAACCTATAGCCGTACATATATATTGCTAATTTCTGTAAATGTACCTTGCCTGAAGTTGAAGATAAAACGTACATATGTGTACAAGAAAGATCCATCAAAAATGTTGATTAGGTACACAGGAAAGAGTATCAGAAAAGTACGAGCATGTTTTCCCATATAAACCTTTACATAAATATACATTTGATAATCAATATAAATGTACTTGGTAGGAATAAGATGGTTAAAAGTAAATTTAGGTACAAAACATTTGAATTCTGAATTTCACCAATGTTTTTTATACACTCTACATGGAAATCTTTGAGAAAACTATGACTATTTTATTCCAATACAAAATTAGCTAAATCTGTGTATTTAGAGACGCGTGATTATTGCTATTAATGTACTTAATTACACTAGAGTGGTAACAGGTGCATGTGTGTGTTCTTGGACGTACGCGTCATACGCCATCTTGACAGATAAGGAACCAATATATATAAATAATATATATATATATATATATATATATATATATATATATATATATATATATATATATATATATATATATATTGTAAAAAACATTTTTCTTAAATGAAATGTAATGTTCATTCGATAGCATGTTGTTGTGAATCACCCACAACAGATACCCAACACTCTGGTCATGGCGATGTTACAGCCAGCAGTGAAAGAAGTTCAGCGGCAGTACAGAGAGAGATGACCAGAGCAATGCAAGATCCTGACGGTGAAACTACAAGTGTACAACATCACATAGACAACCACAATTTACGTCGTGCACAGTACGAACACATTGTACAGCAAGAACAGCGTCTTCAAGAACAAGGAGTAAAGGAGCAAGTAATTGATAGTATAGGTATGGAAAATGTTAAAATCAATATTTTCTGTTGTTAATTGTTGAGTTTGACATACTTCGAGTTAAAATTGACGGAAAATTTCATGGTATCTCGTGTGACCTTAACGAAGATGAATCAAACTTTATCTACAGATTCTGAGGAAGGAAATAAAATGGCGCCCACTTTTTAACGAAAATCTTCTTAAGTCAGTGCCAGTTTTGGGTTCGTGTCCTGTACATTCAGAAAAGCACACGCTCTTGTAAGACAAGACAATCAAATAATATTTAACTAATTTATCTACATCACATATAATGATATCATGTTTGTCTGTCTCAAGGGAAACCCTTAAACAAAACATCATTTATGTAAGCAAGAAACGTGAATGTGAACCAATTTATGGCCATTGTATAGTTCTTAGAATTAAAATTATTATACTATTGAAAATCGTACTCTTTGCCTTTGCAGTACAACTTAATGTGTACATGTTTATTTCCAACTTGGCAGGTTCACCCACAAGTAAACGCCATAAATGTTCTGCCGATACACATTATTCTACTGAAATACAAGAACAATATCCAGGTTAGTCAATATATAGTTAACTAAGGCTGTGTTCACAAATAATGGTTATGGGGCTGGAGCGAGGAATCGTGATTGAATCTTATTTTTAGACTCCCCCCCCCACAATCCTTAACACCCTAGACAAGTTTCACGTCCCCCCTAATTATCATATACCCGCATACTTATTAGGGATGCACGCAAAGAAAAAATATCACGCAGTTCTACTCGCAGATATTCGACACCAGCTGTTATTAGCAGTTTGTAGAGCCATATTCCTAAAAGGCAAGTTCTTAAATTGATTCATCTTAAACAAATCAATGGATTTTTTGGATTTATTAGTCTTAGCCAAGTTGAGTTAATCAAAGTCTTGCCGGATCAATGGCGCCTGCTGAAGAGCAAACGAGATGACGATCATGAGAGAGTATACAAATTGTGCATTCCTGGCCACGTTTTGGCAAATTGTGAAAATCTAGGCACAGTGACCTATCAAAATTGTTTTTTTTTTCAAAAGGACGATATATATGTGACTTAGATTCTGCTAAAAATTGATAATACTGGAAGATTAAATATTCCATAAAATAAACGTTTTAATCTCTAAAACCTTTGGTGTAATAATGGCGAATTTGGTGGAAAATAAATAATTCCATTCAGTCACGTACTTTTTCCTTTAAATTAGTTACTTTAATGTTTAAAGTATTACTTTTGTGTTATTTTACGATGAAAATCTAGAACTTTTATTGACATGCTAATTACTGTTCTAAAACTATCTCTCTTACACAGCTAACTAAATTTCCAGAACATTCCAAACATGACTATTTGAATTCAAGGTTGTGAGGTCATTAAGGGCAGTGACCTTGAGAATGTTCTAGACTAATTGAACTCAGGTCATGATGAGTGTGGGGGAAAATGACCTACATAACACATTTGACCCAAACTTTTCTTCAACAACATCAGAGTCAAAACTATCTCGGTTACTGCCGGTAATGCAGTGACAGTGACACTGCGGTAGCAAGGCAGTAGCTGTATTAATTATGAGTTTTTTGGCAATATTTTTGTTCAGTTTTATACAAGAACAATCTTGTTCTACTCCCTACAGCATATTGAACTGTCCTGTATTCAGCTTGCCAACACAGCCTGTGTATGTGTAGAATGCATTTGTATAATTGACAAATGACTTCCAGTCTGGATTCTAATTCAATTATCATCCACACATACTTATATACAGGGTTTGTCGACAAACTGAATATTGTGCGTTTCAGCATACTGTAGGGAGACAGCAAGAACCTGTATTTTATACATGGCATTGAAAACAATTATCAACAGTTGTAGCTTCTGCCCCCTTTACTAGGCCCACTTGTTTGACTTTTTAACGAAAACTCATACACGTTCAGATTTTTTCGAGATAAAATCTTGCAATATGACGACATGGTCCTACACTTTGCTTAATCATTACTAAATTTAGAGCAATGGATAACATTAAAATGATATTCATTTTTATTGAATTATCTGACAAACCGTAGTATTGGTAAATGTAATGGTACAAGGGAACGAACAAAATTTCCAGGCCTATAGGCAGTGCAAAACTGTCAAGTGCCCCCACAACTGCCCTGCCCTCACAGTTTTGTTTGTGAACACAGCCTAAGTTTGATTTAATTTTGGTATGTCTTGCAACGATCAAAAACATTCACATCTATTAATGATTATCATCGTAGTCATAATAAATAGTAACTTGTGTTAAAGGTAAAGGTCTGGCATTGCCTATACTGTAACAAAGCGTATAAGTAAGTTTTTTCGTACCTAATTGAAAACAAGCAGTGGAAATTCCTGTGTTACTGCTGTGCGTAAACATACAGCAGCCTTGCTATTGAGCAGCCAAAACAAGTGTTATCACAAAATATTTTGTAATCGATATCGTCGTGCGCACTTTAAGCTTTTGACACATACTTATCGATTTCGAAGCATCTTCTTTCATTGTATGTCAAAATTTTAGAATATAATTTTGCGCAATGCTCAGTTTAAAAATTAAAGTTGAGATGGTCGAGCGAGATCCAAAACAACATCCGTTGTATTTTAGAACACAACAAAAAATCCTGCCAGAATTTCACCCCCACAGAAAACACACTTTGACGTGCCTTTTAAGTATACTAACGATCGATTTGTCAAAAATCAGCAATGTGCAACCTGTAAAACCTTTTGAAATGATACAAGGAATATGACCATGTTTTCTGGCCTAATTCACACTGTACGAATGACTGCGTGGTTTTAAACAAATCCTATATAATTACATGCGAACGAACCCTTGGCTATCTTAGAGTATGTAAACATCATCAGCCTTGCCTGTACCGCTTTATAATCGAGCTTTTCACATCAATTATGTGCATTCTATCATCCAAATGTGATATGATATTGAGTCTAGGGTGATATAATTTTTACAATCAAGCCTTTAATGAGTAAATATTTATTGTTTTTTATTAAAAAACACTCTAACAAAGTTTGAATCTTACCAATTTACATTATTCTTGGCCAGCTTTTACAGTGGCGTTATTTTTGCAGAATGGCTGCAAGTGATTAATTGAAAGTCTCACAGCTTGTTGAAAATTTATTGAAAAAATCTTATCGAATGGCATTTCTTTTCATAGTCAGTCTTTTCTTCAATTATTATTGAAGGAGTTGTGAATTGGGGTAATGTAGGCGACGCGACCTACGCTCAAGTCAATTAAAAAAAGTCATCGAACTGCCACTCTACTGAGCGTTCGATGATTCCAATGCTTAGACCATGCCAGGGGGCTACACATCCATACACATGTAACATGTCCAGTTTTATTTGTTTTCATTGTTAAGCTTGGGTAATTCTTTATTCAAACTACGAAATAATGATAAACATACAAATTTGGGATATATCTTAGAGGTTAAATCAATCAAAATGTGCAAAATTTATGGCAGGGTCCGATAATGCTGTCACGGAATCCGCTCGACGGTTCACAAAAATACACAAATTAATCCAGTAAGATTTATCAGATCAACTTGAATTGGACAAATCCCAATCCTAATACCTCGAGCCAAGTTGTAGCCAACTGTCAGAAACCAACTTCCAGGGATTCTTGAGTTTAAATGGTTTACGAACACAGTTGGACGTTCTCTATCCATCTATCTATCCATCCACACTAGTCTACAGACGCATATGTCAGTTGTGCTAATGATATGATACTGTTTATATTAAACTGACATCTAACTTAATCTTTGGTAAAATTTGTATTGAATTCATCGCCAAGGGAAGTAAACAGTAAAATTTAGACTGCTTAAATTTAACAGATAACTTGTATAGATGTTTTCATAGGTAATAAGTTCCTGAAGTTGACAGAAAGTAGAACTCTTGTTCATTTTTAGTGGCCAAGACAATAACTCAGAACAGTGTTCCATCAATCATATATCAAATGCATGGAGTGATACTTGTACCAATGAATTGACATATACAGTATACTTAACCTATCATCTTCTCTCGTGTTACATTAGTCTTTTATTTATTTTATCATGATTTCTAGTTTTTAAGCGATCAATATTAAACAGTGGCCCACCATTTCAGCTAATTAGCTAATTCAGTTGGCATTTAAGTGTATTGACAACTTAAATATTTAATATACAGATCTCTAAGGATGACTTTATTCAGATTTGTCCAAAATGTTGTAAAATATGCATTTTTTTTATTTTTAAGACAATTCTTATCTCGGAAGTACAATGAGTACTGACTGCGATGTTGTGATGATGTGAAAATCTCGATCTCATATGACATCATTTCTGTAAACAACTACTTCGGCCACAAAATTCCGTTAAATTCCTACACATTCCATTGTTTTTAAGGGGATGCTGTGGCTGGGATGTGCGTGATTGTGTTTTGTGTACAAAACAGATTAGCTATGGCAAGAGACAACTGTAATCTGCGTGTCAGAGCACAATCTGTACTGTACTCCAGAGTGGAGAGATTTCAGAAATACTGCATCAAAGTTGATTACACATACATTAGATGTTGATCTTAGCACTGCAATAGCATGCAAATCATTTAGCACTATTATGTAACTTAGTTGCTCATTTGCATATTGAATAAACAATTAATTTTCGTACTTAGGATGGTAATATGTAAAGAAATACTGCATCAAATTTTTCAAATTAATAGTGTATAACCTTATATGTATACAAATTGTCAGGTTTACTTTCATCATCTTATTCAATAAAGATAACTAGTATGGAACTTTATATGGAACTTGATTCACTTCAGCTACATACATTCAACACCAAAATTAACTGGCTGCAAAGCACACAGTAGTATGAACAGTGACCCCTCTCCACATTGCAAGAGTAGTATAAATTTTATTTACATTTCTTTACTTCACCACGTGTCAACTGAAGAGATTCAGTGTCATCGACGCAATTTTTATCAGTTTTGGTCAAAAATCTTTAAAATTCCTTTTCGAAACAGCTGGTCAGACAGCTTTGGTATTTGAGATATAGGTCTCTAGGGATAACGTAATTCAGATTTCTCAAACTGTACATAAATATGCAATTTTTTTCAAAGGCAATTTATGTCATGTTTTGTCAATTTGTTTTCACCTAAATCGCTTGCCTGGTAGCTTTGATATATTGTATGCAGGTTCATAGGCATAATAAAAGTGTGGTGTTTTTAAATGATGATTAAATCTGTAATTTTGAATTTTTATTTAATTTTTGCGATTTTTTTTTTATTAAATATCTTTATTCAGGGTATCTCAATAAGCCTCGCAAACTAGTTGATCAGCTTCTTTCCATTGAGGCCCTCACTCAGTATAAAAAAAACCCAGCAAACACTCAATAAATATACATAGAATCACAAGGACAATAAATTACAGAACTGTGACAAAAAATCACATACTATACAGTAACTATACATAATGATCTTTATACAGTGATTTGAAGTGATTAAAAGTATTTGTTTGAAGTGATTAAAAGTATCACCAGTCAATTTTGTTTTCTCATAAATCACTTGTTTAATAGTTTAGATATTTTGTGTATAGGCTCCTAAGAATTATTTAATGCAATCTAATGAAATTATAATGCAATCTTAAATTTTGTATATTTGGGTAATTTTTGCCAATTTCGGTCTAAAATTTTGTTTCTCAAGTACTACTCTTCTGATAGCTTGATACTTGGTAGACATTTTTCTAGGGATGATTTCAACGTTGATGATATCTTTCATTGTGTATTTTGCTGCTGTTTTGCCATTTTTGTCAGACCATCCTGAAGTGAGCTATCAAAGACTCTTCTTTATCAACATATGTGTCACAAACAGTTATTCTCTACAAAACACAGCAGAGCTCCATCGGCCGCTAGATCTCTTGTATTGAAACATGTATTGGATAACATTCATCAAATCTACTAAGATGTACCCTTCAGTCAGGTGTTACAAATGAGATTTTGACGTCTGAGTCCTTGCTGAACAGAAAGCAATGACAGTTTCCTGAAAAAGGGCTGATTCCAATCAAGTAAATGGCAGAAAAGAGTTACAATTATAATGAATAGTTGCTTGTTTTAATGCATTAACAACAACAAATTAAATGAGTAATATCTATCAGGTTATTATTATTAATCTTTAATGTGTTTCTTAATTCCAGATATTGTCTTGAAGTGCGAGAAAAGGCTGAAGTCTTATTATAGCAAATTATCCCATATTCTGCCATTTCCTTGGTGGGACGGAACAAACAGATTGAAGCTTGAAAATGTCTACACTGAATTAGAACTGCAAATGAAGGACGGAAATAAGAGAGACTTTGCTAGACAAGAAATGTTCTCAACGAAAGATGACAGGAACAGCCACGCAAACTCGAAAAGAGTGCTGATTGAGGGCGATCCAGGGTATGGCAAATCAACATTTTGTAAAAGATTGGCCTATGATTGGGCAAAAGGCACAGTAGAATACCTAAATGGTTTTCAGCTACTTTTTTGTTTCGAGTTGAAGGATTTGTTAGACTGTGATGGCGAGAATATTCAGGATGCTATTTTTGATCAGTTATCATGGGATGTCAGGGAGGCGGAAAAACAGGAACTTTGGAATTACATCAAAGACAATCAAATTAAAGTTTGTTTTGTCTTCGACGGGCTAGATGAAGTTACTTCAAACGATCTGCCGACATATTTTAAGAGAATGGTTCAATTAAAAAAATGTCTCCTCTCTGACAGCCCAGTTATTGTAACTTCTCGAAAAGTTAGGGACATCAACTCAAAACAAATGTATGACACACAATTATTGATCAAAGGATTCGATCTTAATACAGCAAAGGCATTTGTTGAGAAACACATTAACGCAATGAATTCAACAGGGGAACTTCAAACAGAGGCAAAAGCTTCAGAATTTCTGAAAGAATTAGAAATATCTGGTCATAAAAAGGTTTTGTTTGATTTCATGCAGAGTCCCCTGAATACTTTGATGTTATGTGATATATGGATATATGCAAAACGACTGCCCCACACAGTTACTGAACTCTATGAAGAAATCGTTGATTATGTTGTGAAAAGATACAGAGTAAATTCCGAATTCGACTCAAATTTTGATAGGGAGATTAAACAAGCTTTGTTTTTAATTGGGGAAATGTCTTACCGGGGTTTAACAACTCGTGAACACAAGGTTTATTTTAGTGAAGAAGATATCTCTAAAAATCGATACATACGTAAGTTAGGACTCCTGACAAAAATATCAGGAATACCATGCAGGTATGGTTTTTATCATTTAACATTCCAGGAATATTTTGCCTCAGTGTATGTTGCGGCACTCTTAACGATAGATAGATCCAAATTTGTCGATGCAGTCCATCTATTAACTAAAAACAGTTATTTTAAATACAAAGACAACGTGTTTGCATTCATTGGTGGCAAGCTTCGAAGTAATGTAGGTGAAATATTTAAGGTATGGGAGGAAAAGTGTTTGTGCCTTGATCTCTTCATTGATCCTAGACCAATTCTGTATGAAAGTTATTGTGAATCAACCGATGTTTTCAAACATTGTGCAAAATTCTTACCAGGGTACCTAGACGTTGACTTCAACACAATAGTTCGTGAGTCTGACAGTAACCAACTTCGTGTCAATGCAACCGTTTTACAGTGTGCTGACATTCGTTCCAAAAGTATTTCATTCATACTTCCCATATTGAATGCTGATGCAGTAGCAATGTATCAAAAATGTTATGAAGCCCTCCTAAAAAATGGGAAAACATGTAAGAATATATGTGTAGAAATATCTACTGAACTAAATGAAAGTACTGACGGAGGTAAAGACTATAGTGAAGATTTCACATCGATAAGCAAGACTCAGTGTGGTTCTCGTCCTGACTTGAAACCTGTGACAGTTCACAATTTCATCCTCCAAATTCCGAATATCATGAAATCATCTCTCGTTTGCACTGATCGTTGTATCACAGGTATTGCAAAAGGATTCACATGGGTGTCCGCCGATAATCTTTGCATTCAAGAAATACGCTTAGGAAATTGGAAATTCATGGAAGAGGTACTTCAATGTCTCAATGCCAATAAACAACTCAAAACCATCAATGTAACATTTTATGAAGACTCTCTTGACAATTTAGAATTAATGCGAGATGTGCTTAGTTGTCTTAGTATCAATAGGCAATTAAAGGCAGTTGATGTGACATTTTGTGAGAATTGTCTTGACCGATGGCAAAGAAGTGAAATGCAGATAAAAGCCAAAATTGGAAAGTTTACCATTTGTTGGCAAATAAATAACATTAATTTCGATTTAGTGGATCTTTATAACTTGCTTTCGACATTTGCATGTTTTGAGACGGACAGACTGAGTGTATCATTGGATGTTAGTATTGAGTCTGATTTCAATGAGAACATAGAATGTGACAAACTAGATATGCTGCACAGACTCGAATCGGTTGACATCGGACAATTATCATTAAATGTAACTAACTATATAACAGGTGACCATGGTGAAACAGACGATATCTATTTACGTGCTTCGACCATTGTTCAAGGTTTGTCAAGAGTATCTGCTAATCAGTTAAAGATAGAAGGATTACCTCTTGGAAATTTAGATTTGGTGCGAGATGTACTCGGTTATCTTAGTATCAATGAGCTACTAAAGGCAGTATATGTGACATTTTGTAAGGATGGTCTTGATCATTGGCAAACAGGGGAAATAAATATTACTGCCAAGGTTGGAAAGTTTACAACATGTTACAAAATGAATAATATGGATTTCAAGTTAGTGGCTCTTCATGACTTGCTTTCAACATTTGTATCTGTTGATATTGAGAGTGTATCACTAGATGTTCAGATTAGATGCGGTATGAAGGAGAAACTAACACCGTACATAGCCGAAACGCTTGAAAGTTTTGAATCGGTTGACATCTCACAGTTATCATTAGACATAACAGATGCCTGTGGCGCAAATACAGCAGACAACTGTTTGCGCGCTTTAACTATTGTTAAAGCTTTTTCAAGAATGTCTGTCAATGAGTTAAAAATAATAGGATTACCTCTTGAAAACATAGAATCCATACGTGATGTGCTAAGTTGTCTAAGTGTCAATAGGCTAAAGGCCGTAGATGTGACATTTTGTAAGGATGGTCTTGATCATTGGCAAACAGGGGAAATAAATATCACAGCCAAGGTTGGAAAGTTTAAAACATATTACAAAATGAATAATATGGATTTCAAGCTAGTGGATCTTCATGACTTGCTTTCAACACTTGTGTCTTTTGATAGTGAGAGAGTATCACTTGATGTCAGGATTGGATCTGATTTCAAGGATAATATAAAAAGTAACACAAGTGATATATTGCACAGACTCGGATCGGTTGACATCGGTCACTTGTCATTAAATATCACCGGTGCCGATACCATAAGTACCGATTCCATCTGTTTGTGTACTTCAGCCCTTATTAAAGCTTTGTCACGGGTGTCTGCAAATACGATTGAGGTTACAGGATTACCTTTTAGAAATGTAGAATTCATGCCAGATGTACTCAGTTGTCTTAATGTCAATAGGCTCCTAGAGGCAGTAGATGTAACATTTTGTAAGGGTTGTCTTGAGCAATGGCAAAAATCTGACATAAATATTACAACCAAGATTGGCAAGTTTACAACTCATTACAAAATGAGCAACTTAGATTTCAAGTTTGCGGATCTTAATGAATTGCCTTCAACGTTTGTATCTGCAGATGATGACAGAATGTCACTAGATGTTGCGATAGAATGTAATATGATGGAGAATCAAAAACCTAACATAAAAGATGCTATTTGCAGACTTGAATCAGTTCACATCGGACAATTATCATTAAATATAACATGTGCCCATTCCGTAAATACAGAAGACGTCTATTTGCGTACTTCAACTATTGTTAAATCTTTGTCAAGAGTGTCTGCTAATGAGTTAAAGATAGAAGAACTACCTTTTGGAAATATAGAATTCATTGGAGATGTGTTCAGTTGTCTTAGTACCAACAAGCAACTTAAGGCAGTAGATGTGACATTTTGTGAGGATTGTTCTGACCAATGGCAAACGGGCGGAATTAACATTACAGCCAGGGTTGGAAAGTTTACTACTCGTTACAAAATAAATGCCATGGAATTAATGGATTTTGGTTTACTGGATCTACATAGCTTGCTTTTAACATTTGCAGTTGATAATGAGCAAGTATCGCTAGATTTTCAGGTTAACTGTAATGTGAAGGAGAAACGAGAACCTAACATAACTGATGCACTTCATAGACTTGAATTGCTTGATATCGAATTGTTAGAATTATTAATAACAGGTTCGAATAGCTTGAATAGGGAGGACATCTCTCTGTATATTTCAACCATTATTAAAGCATTGTCACGAGTCTCTGCTAATAAGCTTGAATTTGTCACTGAACGAATGCCGATTCTAAGTTTAGAATTCGTGAGACAGGTAGTAGGCAGTCTGATTAGCTATAAGCTATTTAAGTCCGTTCGTTTCATATTCTGTGAGGATTGTCTTGACCCTTCAGAGGCACACAAAGTGCAAATTGCTGCAAATATTGGCAAGTTTCAAACCAGTTACAATATGAATAACATGCCTTTCGATTTAGCAGATCTGCATAGCTTTCTTTCATCACTTGGATCTGTTGATGATGAGAGAGTGTCACTCGATGTTTGGATTAATTGTGACGTGAAGGAGAAAGTAAAGCCCAACATAACTGATATACTTCACCGACTTGAATCAGTTGACATCGGACTGTTAATGTTGAAAATAAGAGGTTCCGGTTGCTTTAGTCAGGAAGACATCTCTTTTCATATTCCAATTATTATTAAAGCGTTGTCACTAGTGTCTGCTGATAAGCTTGAATTTGTCACAGAACGATTACCTTTTCTAAATTTAGAATTACTGAGAGATGTAGTAGCTGATCTGAACAGCTATAAGCTATATAAGTCCGTTCGTTTCACATTCTGTGAGGATTGTCTTGATCTTTCAGAGGTACACAAAGTGCAAATTGCTGCAAATATTGGCAAGTTTCAAACCAGTTACAATATGAATAACATGCCTTTCGATTTAGCGGATCTGCATAGTTTTCTTTCATCACTTGGATCTGTTGATGATGAGAGAGTGTCACTAGATGTTTGGATTAATTGTGACGTGAAGGAGAAAGTAAAGCCCAACATAACTGATATACTTCACCGACTTGAATCAGTTGACATCGGACTGTTAATGTTGAAAATAAGAGGTTCCGGTTGCTTTAGTCAGGAAGACATCTCTTTTCATATTCCAATTATTATTAAAGCGTTGTCACTAGTGTCTGCTGATAAGCTTGAATTTGTCACCGAACGATTACCTTTTCTAAATTTAGAATTACTGAGAGAGGTAGTAGCTGATCTGAACAGCTATAAGCTATTAAAGTCCGTTGGTTTGACATTCTGTGAGAAGCATTTTGACAGTTCAGAGGTATACATAATGTGC
>LD352583.1:8498-26786 GCA_001465055.1 Ptychodera flava | reverse complement strand
AGTTAGCATTTTGCAGCACATTGTGAGGAAACTCAAAGCATCTCACAGTTTGATATGAGTGCTTCATACTTTCCATGTACAGTGACAATGAAGTTTTGTGATTTTTGTTTCCTAAGTGAAAAGTATAAAATTTAAACAATATTGAAACAAATGTGTTGCTGTCAAAATGTCTATTTAAATAAATATAAAAAAGGTATTATTAAAAATCTAGTTATCATTGGTAATCAAGCAGGAAGTTCAAGGATTGACGGGAATGGGAGACTTTGAGCATTGATGATTTACTTGCCAGGAAAGAGAATTATTATGGTCTACACACAGGTCTGAGTCAGGTTACTTTTTCATGATCTCCCATCAACAAAAAATTTACAGTCAACATTTTTTTCTGAAACCAACAGTCAATTTCTAGAAATCATCATTTTATTTGTCCATGCATGGATGGTCACCAGAGTTTCAAAGCCTATGCTACAATGAGACCGTATCCATGTTTCATAATTGAAGAATTAGAACTTACTTGACTTGTCTTGGTAGAGTTTCTAATGAAGTTTCTGGTTTTCATGCTATTGTTGTTTCCCCTTGTTCCATGAAGAAAATCTCTGAGATGTTCAAACTCAAAACCGTCAATCTCTGAGTCTTCAACCTGTGATCGGAAGATGTTGAATGTGTGTGAGAACAGCAGGCCATCAAATATATGAATATAATGCAACAATAATATTACTTTGTAAAACAACAAGAATGTCAATCAACTGGCTGATCTAAAAGAAGTCTACCTTCGTCAGTTTATCACAAAGCATTAATTTTCACAAACACATCCACGTAACTGTCATGAAAGATTGCAAATACTATGCAGGAAGAGCAATGAGAACAAATGGTGAAACAAGAGGCCAATGTGGGGGCGCCACTCAAACCTACGGATGTTGTTTCTTGATGTGTCAGGTACAACATAAACCAAATTAAAATCTGGTCATTGATATATATCAAAGCTACAAACATACAAAAAAGCAGAATTGTAATTGCCTAACTATGGGCATTAGTAGCCTCAAAGACCTTTGAACTCACAGTCACGTTTTATGTAAACATTGGGAACACTACAAGATCTTATAACTTTCTAAAAACTATCACCCAGTAATGTAGTCAATGAAGGCCAGTCAAACACCTCACAGATTATCTGTGATTTTATATGAAATAGCCCCGCAACACAGTGTATGTACAAGACAAACTGAAAACACTATACTTTCGACTTGTAAATTACGACTTTAAAAGGTTTATTATAATAATAGGGTTATTCACATACCAGGATGTACATGTATATCCTCTACATTGCACTCTACCATACCAAGGGCTACATACCGGTATATAGCAACTAGGTGTGCACCATCAGTGTTGCAACCAGGACATGCCCTCGCAACAATGTCCCCAAAATGGAACCTGTTGTCCTACATTCTTGCACACTGCGGGCCACCTCAGACGAACTCATGAGTCGACTGAGTTCAATGGGTGAAGTCTGCACGTGATATCTGTTAATGACAATTACCTTTGTTTTGCATAATTTTTTGAGGCTCATATTTATGTACTTTGAAAGTTGTGATAAAATAAACACTGCACTTGGTTCTAGTCCGACTGAGCTATGATGGGAGACAGATATGGTATGCTGTGCCTGATATTAATCATAGCAACGACGCGGTCCTGGTAGCTTGAAATTTGTTTTGTGAAACAGATTTATATACAAAATTTGATTGACAACTGACACACGTTGTCCCCTGGATTGTGCAAAATGTCCCACAGAGTAAACGGTGTTGGGACACAGTATCCTCTCATTTAAAACTCCTGGCTGCAACATTGTCACCATACACCTGAATATCCATATTAATGGCCACTATGCAGAGACCTATAAATTGCTTTTGTGTAGTGATACAGCATACTATCTCAGACTGAATTCTAGCCAGCACTCCATTGTATCACAAGGCAAAGCCACTGTGGACAATCTCCTTGTGTCTACATGTGGACTGAAAGATTCCACTACCACCAAAGCGGGTATGGCCATATCACCTAGTTTGGGCAACCAGTAGTTGTAGCACTAGTACCATCGCTTGTGGTTCGATACATGGTAGTGAAGGCCCCTGACAGCATTAGAAATATATTACAGGGTAGGGGCCTTTGCCCAGTATCGAACCACAAGGGACCGTGACGCGTGAGTTGTAGGATGTCTAGTGACATTCTATTTTGACACTGAACAAATTGTTTGGGGAAAGTGATTTTGTCTTTTGTGAAAGTAAAGAATAAAGAAATGGGATCTCTTTCGTTTTTATTACTGCAGTTCCGTAGCAAATAACATTCCTCAGCGATTTTGGGTGATGAGGAAAGGCCATCAAAATCGCCGGTGAAAGTTGTTGGCTACGGAACCACAGTATTCAGGGTATCATTGTCTTACCTGGAAGCGACACCATCAAACAATCTCCGAAAGCGATCAGCAGAGAAAACTGTTCGAATGGACAAAACTGGACAGTTGTTACCGTGTCGAATGTGTAGGTGATACCTCCACTTTTAGTTTTATCGAACATCTTACTGGATAAGACACAGTGGAATTAGAAGTGTGCAACAGGTGTACACGGTGCGTGGTGTTCTCGAGATCTCATCAATGTCCTCGAATGCCCCGCCAGGCATTTTGTAACATTTTCTAGCTTTGATTCGTTTTCAGATCTTATGTTGTGATGCGCGTCAATTGTGGGTAGGCTTTTACTATGACTTTGTTAAATGACAGGCACCAGCCATGAGTTTTACATTTCATCAGAATATTGCTACGACATAGATACGATAATCACTCGATACGATAATCGCACATATTGATAATCGATAAGGTATTAGCTGTGGGTCCCTAGCTGTGGTGTTTTCGGACGGGATTTCTGCCTTTTACGGACTGGTTTTGACCTTAACGTGTTTAACATCGCCCTGAGGTGGTGGCGGGGTTAAAAACGTAAAAAAAAAAACAAAAAAAAAACAAAAAAAAACAAAAAAACGCTAAAAAATACTCAACCGATGAAACTGAAACAAACACAAAAGTATGAAACGAACAACAAGTAACTAAAAAAGCAAGAAACAAATAAATAAGTATAAGAGAAAACAGTAAATTAAATATGAATTGAAGTAAACGACAAACAAGACATGCAACATGAATATTCAAAATATGACTTCAGTATCTCTATCGTTGGAAGTCATTCAAAATGTTGCATATGTTGTTCTGTTTTTATTTCAATTCATATTCGATTTATTGTCTTCTTTTTTTTTTAAATTTATTCAACCGGTTTAAACTATTTGTGTTTTTGTCAGTTATTGTTCATGTATTTGTTATTCATTGCTAGTTTTTTTAGTTAACTACAAGTTCATACAGTACATCATAATTCCCTCATTTTTCATTTTTGTATTGCTTTCCTTCTCCAGTTAAATTATAGATGTTAATACAAGTTCCAGTTAAATGAGTAACATTTTATATTGCTTTACTACTTTTCTTTGGTATATCAATATTCTAAGTTTTTGTTCTACTCCTCGACTGTTGAAACACAGAAACAAACAACCGTTTAGCACGTAAACTCAGCATGTATACATGTGTATAATGCACTATCACGTTTACATTTGAATTGTATTAAATTTGTAGTCCGGACCAGAATTTACTTTTCGAAACTACCAATCATGTGCAGTTTATAGGCTGAGTTGACAATTCAACGATGTGTATCTCACGCAATGGAGGTAGCACACAAACCATGCCATAAAAACATATTTTGTGGAATAGAACAAGAAACTGTAGTCGACATTTAATTGACAAAAATAGTGAAACAATTATCGAAAGCCCTTTTGCACGTAGTGAACAAAATACAATGATTGCAAACAGATTCTTAATCTGAAGCGTGCTACTAGCATGCAGGTCATGGGTGACTTTGATCAGGTGACCATCAAATACAGTGGGTGACTGAATAAGGGTTGCGGCGTGGGAATATAAGTGTACTAATAACATGATATGCCTCAAGTTTTTGTCAAACAATGTATGAAATATGAATTCTTCATGCCAAACAAAGTATTTTACGTAAATTTACCGTGCTCGGTTCACATTTCTTTCATAAAAAATGTATTATTTGTCTTAAAGCCACATACAGAACAACGTACACCCCTTCTATCAAGTACACTCAACCATACTCACATGGTCATGTGATCATCTGCCATGGGTGACCTTGATATCGGTTGAGGGCAACCTGGTTGATACAATGCTTGATCTTTTTGCCGTGATTATCAAACGTACGACATCAAAATGGCTTTGAGTGACGCAGATGTGCAGAAACAGGTATGTTGTGGATCCAGGTAGTCTAAAATTCCACACTGTGCCACTGAGAGAGCATTGATAACATTTTTATGGTGTTCGTTAGCCCTGCGTACGATGCTGTGTGTTCCGCTACAGCTAATAGCCCCGCTCACCACAGCCCTGCAAAGACCCGTACGTAGGGTCGGTGACTTCAAATCCATTTTTGGACTTGACGTAAAAAGCTAAATTACTGCCGAAATTCAGCGTTCTTGGGCCCAAGTCGTATCCCTGCCTACCTCAGCTACTCGATCGCTTCCAAAAATGCCAGTCTTTTATTCACTTCTCGTAAATAACCGTCGATGTCGGCAACTCTCTCGCTAGCCCTGCGTACGTACGCAGTGTACGCAGTGCATTCCCTGTGTGCGTTCCTAACGCACAGCGTACACTGTGTACGTACGCCTCCCTGTGCGCCGTATTTCCGAGGAGCTACCAGCGGTTATGCCTATAGCAGTCTGCAGGGCTATGGTGGGAGGCTGTATAACGTCGGTAACACACAGCCCTGCCATGCAGGGGAGCTACCGGCCGGCAAACATGCGGGTGTTCCGTACCAAGCAAAAGTGTGTTACACTTTTTACTACCAACATCGCGTTACTTCCGACCATTTGCAGCACCAAAATTAACCCATTTGAAATGTTGTGTTTCAGATCAAACATATGATGGCCTTCATTGACCAGAAAGCCAATGAAAAGACCGAAGAAATTGACGCAAAGGTATGTTCATTTCTATGTACACATGTGAAATGCCATGCTTGGTTTTTGAGACTGTTGGAAGTATTCATGTCCGCATTCATATATTACTGACTACTAACAGTCTATGTAATGCATAAGATTGGTTATGTGGCTGCAATACATCAGTTTTGATGGCATTATCAAAATTGTAACCAAGGAGTCTCAGAAGTAAACTTAAAAATTTGAGTCCAACTGAACTGCAATCAAGAAGCTGTTAACTTGAAGATCTGTGTGACAGTTAGGCTAATATACTAGTAATAGGATCAATGATCAATTTTGCCAAATCAAAATAGCGTCACGGTCTGCTTCCAGTAACCAGGCTAACCCTATTTAAAACCTCTTACCCTATTTTGTTTTAATCGTATAGGAGTTTACCAAATTTTGCTGTAGCAGGAGTTTCTAAAATGTGATTATTCTGGAAAATCGAATCATAATTTGATCCCACTATTGCTGATTCAGGAAGTTCACATCTCAGAAATGAAGATGTAAACTTTTGTTCAAACTTTCAAAATTCTCATTTCTCTTTTGAAAGCAAGAATAATATCCGGGGGGTTACCATGCAAATTTTCTCACAAGAAACACAAATTACCCAATATTTACTGACATTTGAAATACAAAATATAGTTTCTGATTTAGATATGTGAGAAACATGAATGTTTGAATAATTTTGCAGCAAAAATGCAATTTTAATCAAAGGTCAAGATACCGGTATTTTGATATGTTGCTTAATCAAATGTGTACAAGAACCATCAAAACATTGCTACAATATGTTCAGACAGGTACATGTAACAAGGTTTATGTTAATTACTATTTGCTGCTCTTCTAGGCAGAGGAAGAGTTCAATATAGAGAAAGGTCGCCTGGTCCAGCAACAACGTTTGAAGATCATGGAATATTACGAGAAGAAGAGAAAAACCTAGAGCTACAGAAAAAAAATGTAAGAAAACAAAGCTGGACACCCCATGTACACTTCATTGACTTTCACACACTACATGTGCCTTGACACACTCTGTAAAACCAAACATCATCTCTCCCACACAGAATACATATACATGTATAGCATTATAACCAGTGTAGCTATGTCAAATCTAATACTTTTAAGAATGTACATGCAGTACGCGCGCGTGGAATTTGTCACTTCCCATAGGATTACATTGAAATTTGCTGGAAAATCAATTCCTACTATTGTCATTTTCATGAAAATTTGCACAAAGCTCAGTTTAGAGAAAGAAATAATAGTGATCAAATAAAATGATATGGTCACCGCGCTAAATTTTGAGATAAACAGCATTGAATTATTTTGTCCATAAAAAATGCAATGGTGAAAAATGCTGACTCAGCATTTTTTCTCATAAATGGCAAAATTCATGATCATGTATCTCACAAACGAGCACAGTGACCCCTATATTTTATCACACATTTTGATAATACTTACAAAGGAGAATTCAAAAATCGAAAAATTAGAGAAATGACATTACTATTAATTTTACCGTTCGTACATCCTTAAAGGCCCATGAGCTGCAACTTTGTTCAACCTCTAGGTACCTCCGATTTCCTCAGATATTCATTGCAATCTGCAAATTGAATGATAACTATGCCTCAACAAAGTTTGCTTGTGGCAGAATAGGCAAGAAATTTTAAGTTTCCCGCCATCAAATCTTGCCATGTTATGTGAAAAAAGGAGAATATTTTGTCAAAGTGGAGTGAAACCCTTTGCCGCCCTTTCAGTGGGTTGCACCATGTTGTATTTACAAAGATTAAAATGTGAACATGCAGCATTTACGCTTTTTATCATAAAGTTGTATGGTGGCGGCCATATTTGGGTGCGGCACCCGTTTATTATTTGTCTTACAGAAACCACCCAATGCAGTCCCACTCAGCAATTAATTATACTTGAGTAAACATCTCTGAGTGAGAACATTTCTATGAAATAAGTTTAATCCAAATATAAAATCATGAATATAATTTCAAAACTTGCAGCTCATGTGCCTTTAAGTTAAGAATGGAAATGTTTGTTTTTAAAAGAGGCTGCAGAGGAATATTTTTATGTACAAATTTTACATACATGTAACAATAACATGTGAGTGTCGTAAATTCTGTAAAGTTGATTTTCAGTGACATTAAATGGGTTCATTGATGTGTAAAATGTGTAAAAACTGTTTCTAATTCTATTTTGAAATAGCCTATATTGAGGAGTAGATTCATAGCCAAGGCTTATGCTTTTTGTTAAAAGGATGTAACTTTTTCATATAAATTTTCTATGAGCACATGAAAAAAGAACAAATTGCAAACTGTCATATCCATACATCTGTGTATGTGTCCTTGCATGCCTGCATCAGTCCGTCCATCTGTCCACGTACGCACATTTCTCAGAGATGTCTGGAGCAATTTCTTTCAAACTTGGTACAAGGATTACTCTTTTAGGTCATCATGGACATCAATTTGTTTGTGATACAATCAAATACGACTTTCATTTCCATCAAACGTTTCAAAATTAAATGGGGATTTTCTGATAGAAAATGAGCGAGAAACATTCTCAAGGAAGGTTTATCAAGTACTTACACTCCTGCATATCTAACCAATGGGTCTCTGTTTTCTCTCTACAGAGTGTACTACCTCAGTGTATTGAAGCGTACAAGAAAGAAACAAAGATATCTGTTGATGTATCAATGAAAAAGAAAACTTCTTGGACAGTGATATGTAAGTTCAATCACTTCTTAGAAATATCTTCGTCCATGTCTTTTATGTATTGTTCAAATTGACTTACTCTTTAAAATGTAACCTAGCGACAAGTAATATTTCAGATTTAACCACAAAAGGATGATGGCATCATGACACAGGGAAAACCAACCTGGTGCATTTAAATTAAAAGTAATCTTACGTCTCACTGACACAGCTGTAAAAAGCTTGCCAATGATTAGAAATGCTAAGCAGATTCATAATCTACAAAGATAACATGTTTCCCTGTAGTTTTGGGGCAAAAAAATATCTGAATATGTCATTTCTGTAAGTCTCCGCAGTGATACTACGTGCCGATAGTTAACTTCTCTTGCCGATCGATCGATGGGGAAGGAGACAGCCTCTGTTGTTTTCATTGTCTTCTCATTGACTCACACCAGAGTACCAAGAATCGAGAAAGACATACAACCATAGAGGGCGCTGTACTTCCAACTGCTGACTTTTAGTTAAAACCATTTTCATGAATGCCATAACGCACAGCAAATCAAGTTATATTTATATTGTTATGAAAATTATCCATCCATCTAATTTTCAAGGCTGTTGAGAACATTGATGTAATGATGTTTTCATAATAAGCTAATATGCATCATGTGAGTGTTGACAAGTCAAGGAAAAGACCAAATACTTTCCAATTGTACTAATTTTCTCAAATTTCCAAACAGATCTGGTGGTGTAGTGTTGCTTGCACAGCATGGAAAGATCTGAGTTGAAACTACTCCAGAAAGTAGACTTGAACTTATCAGTAAACAGGTAAGTTGAATGTTGAGGATGGGGAGAAATATGGGGGCAGTGCAAGAGGGGTTACTTGAGGGAAATGTTCTAGTGAGGGTAAGATGGAGTGTTGAAAGAGAGAGGACTTGAAGGGACAGATGTTTGAGAGATAAGAAGGGTATAAGCTGTGTCCAAACTGACACACCACTCATTCAGGAAAGCTTTCATTAATACAAGACAATTCACCTATTACGAATACCAGTGCATGGCTACTGGGCCAAAAAGTTCAGAAAGTTCTGAATGGACTCAAAGGTATGTGTACTGGTGTGATTGGTTGCTTATTATTGAGGCATAAAATAAATACAAATGTGGGTTTCAGAAAATGCGAACAAAAAATATCTGAGGTTGGTTGGTTACCAGACACCCACGCATTTTAGTTTTCTTGCGTAAATCAAAATCAAAGTTACAGTAGCATATCAAATTGACTTTTTTTGTACTCTAAATCATTTTGACATGTTTAAATGTCAGTGTCAGGTCATTGTGTTTCTCTAACACACTTCCATTAAAAATTTTGGTTTTCATGGTGAATGTCTGGTATGAGGCCGAGGGGTGCATAATCTTTGCAGTGATGAATTAAGTACTGTCACAGGTATGTATGTAGGTGTTTTACATACATACAGTAATATGCTGATACCTTTAGTCTTACAATATCAATTTACTGGTTATGGTTATATTATGAGATTATTAGGAAAATACCACAAAGTATACACAAGGACATCAGCATACAGTGTATCACCCAATTTAAAACTGAGGGCAAACCACAATGCTCTGTCCAAGTGCATACTTTGTGGTATTTTCCTAATACCTTTACTGTGCATCATACATTTTGTTTCTTGTGATTTCTTTTACATATACAAAATGAAAATATTGCCAACACTCATACCGGTATGTACAGATACACAATCAGTCACATGCTGAGTCTTCCTGTTTATAAGCGATTAAGAGACTCAATCTAGCAATCATCCAATGGCTCATTCCATTTTAAAGCGGGGTGTCTAATGCACCATGCATCATGCTTTCATTTATAACAACTATTTAGCATGAATTGTTCATTTATATTTTCTCTCAACAACATAATGCATACAAATAATCCACAAGAAAACTTTACTCCGTCAGAAGTGATATAATGCAAGAAGGATGACCACTTTGGTATTTTGGCCCCTCCCCAAATGATTGATGACCATGAATAAAATATGTATCAAACAATCTCATACTCTGGCTAGATTCCTGCAATAACAGCAATTTATCAAACGCTCAGTCATAGAAGACAAACAGAAACACAACCTGACAACTCAAGTGACAGAAACTGGGGGTCAAATGAGCAATTTATTTAATGCAGATTGACTCAACTATCCACAATATTACAGGTACATTCATTCATATTATTTGCTGTCATTGTATATCAAGCAAGGGTGACATCGTCTCTGTCAGTCGGACAGATAACAGACGACGACTAGATATGTACACATACAACCTGTATTAGGAAGTGGAATATTTGATGTTTCAACATGCTGTAGATTGACCTATCTATTCAAGAACATTACATTTTATTCATATTATTCACTGTCATTGTATATTAGGCAAGGACAACGTGGCCTGTCAGTCTGCCAGATGACAGCTAGATATGTACATATTGCTATACAACCTGTGTTAGCATATAGGGAGTGGATGAACACTCAACAAAAAACTTGTTTTGATTTATTTGTAGATGATTTAATCAATGCAGTAAATGAACTTGCCATGGGATATGCATCAGGAGAAACAACATCTCTTGTAGGACGCTTACACAGACCACTGCCTCCAGGAGAGGAACCTGTTAGATTGTTTTCACTTACATATGATGTGGATCAGTGCAATTCAAATAACGTGTTAGCTATGCCAGGTATGATTAGTTAAATTATTATGGCAGTAGAATATACCGGTACTAGTCTTGTAAAATTGCAGTCACCCGATCATGCCTATTAAATGTGGATTTTCTTCTTGATTTCAGTATACAGTATGTCAGATTTTAAATTAACAATAAATTAACAATATTCTGTCTGTGATTGAGATTGTAAAAAAAGAATCCTCCTGTCTTCCACAATCAGGAAATCTGCCAATCTGCCCAATATTTACATTGTGAATTATTGTCATTTCCTTTTTGTTGCTCTGATGTAGAAGTTAAATGGCTTAGTGGCAGCAATGCCTGCATCAGACAGATTTCCCCTGGATTTCAAGGACTGTCCAATTAGGCCAAAGTAATTAAATTCTTTGTTTTGCGTCCACTCTAAATGGGAAAAGGTACGCATCTAAGCGGCTGAAAAACACTCACAAGAAAATTAAGACAATGTAATTCGATTGCAGCAAATAGAAAATTGTAACAAAAAGCTAAGCGGGTATGTCCTAAAATTTCCTATTCAAATACACTGTGTGTGTTTTTCATGAAAACCTTAAAAACCTAGGCAGGTAGGGACGCAAAACAAAGAATTTAATTACTTTTGCCTTATGATAGCATTAACTGTACTGCAATAGGTGGCATAGCTACTACCGGTATGTGTTTCATTACCATTGTGCAGCCCACGCTCTTGACAGAAGTGATTTTCCGCTGTGTCTGAGTTGAAACGTGCTGGTACTATTCCACTGTTTGGGTATTGTTGCAGATGTAGGCTGCATACCCTTTCAAAGGCCAAAAGCATACATTCTGTGTCATCCAAGGATTCAGTGGAAGGTAGCATTTTCTGTCTTTTAGCAGATGGGGTGTTGTGATCTGAAGCTACTCCTTGACGCCATTCTTTGAACCACAGGTGTGTACTCATAGATGTCACCATTCTGTGATCCCAGAACACTGATACGTATCATTTTAAAAGTGGTATAGCCACAAATTAATGACGTCAAATCGCTGTACACAATACAAAGTGCCATAATTACAATGCACCTGTGTTTTGTGTACGGCAATTTGACATCATCAGTTTGTGGCTATACCACTTGTAAAATGGCGCTTACTGATATGATATTGCTTGTTTGTTCAAGAAATTCAATGACAATGTTGAGTTGTGTTCCATCAGACAGACTAGACTGATAGCATTTCATTAGATGCAACATGTCTTCATTCAACATGTCTTCAGCAAGATGATTACACATCTTCTCAGCATTACTTGGTACATGCAATGCACCTGTGTTTTGTGTACGGCGATTTGACATCATCAGTTTGTGGCTATACCACTTGTAAAATGGCGCTTACTGATAGGATATTGCTTGTTTGTTCAAGAAATTCAATGACACTGTTGAGTTGTGTTCCATCAGACAGACTAGACTGATAGCATTTCATTAGATGCAACATGTCTTCATTCAACATGTCTTCAGCAAGATGATTACACATCTTCTCAGCATTACTTGTTGCTAGATGAGTATCTGAAATCTTCTGATAAATAGGTCCACTGTTCACATCTCTATCCCATTTGACTGCTCCCACCCATTGATTCCATTCAATGGGTAGACCATTCTTCACTAAGGCTGTCTTATGTTGTCCTTCAACATGACCACTAGAAAGAACTGCATTTCTCAACTTCTTCATGTTGTGAGAGAAATCTTGTGCATGGATGATAGATGATGTTGAGTTAACTAGATTTGGACTTGTATACTTATTTACAGATGGTTTTGTAGCAACTTGGAAATTTAACTTAAAGGTCTTGTGAAGAGTAAAAATGAATTTTTTATTGCTTGTTTATTTTGACAAATAAAATGGTCAAAAAAACATCTGCATTGGAAATTTTTGAAAATGCCCTCCCAGTTCTAAATAAAGGCCCTAGCGACACCCTTGGCAACAAAGATGCAAAATGGCGCTTACTGATATGATATTGCTTGTTTGTTCAAGAAATTCAATGACACTGTTGAGTTGTGTTCCATCAGACAGACTAGACTGATAGCATTTCATTAGATGCAACATGTCTTCATTCAACATGTCTTCAGCAAGATGATTACACATTTTCTCAGCATTACTTGGTACATGCAATGCACCTGTGTTTTGTGTACGGCGATTTGACATCATCAGTTTGTGGCTATACCACTTGTAAAATGGCGCTCACTGATATGATATTACTTATTTGTTCAAGAAATTCAATGACACTGTTGAGTTGTGTTCCATCACACAGACTAGACATGGCATTTCATTAGATGCAACATGCCTTCATTCAACATTTCTTCAGCAAGATGATTGCGCATCTTCTCAGCATTACTTGGTGCCAGATGAGTATCTGTTGTCCTTCAACATGGCCACAAGAAAGGACTGCATTCCTCAATTTCTTCATGTTGTGGGAGAAATCTTTTGCATGGATGATAGATGAGGTCTGGTTAACTAGAGTTTGACTGGTCTTGTAGCAATCTGGAAATTTGACTCAGAGAATTGCCAGTTTTCTTCCCCACCATCTTGCAGAATATACCGGTAGTCTACTTGGAAGTTAAAATCATAGAGTTTAGCGATTAGATACCAGAAAATTGTGTGCAGTTCTTATGCCTTTGTTAATGTCCATGGGAAATGGCAAACTGGAAATCTGAATCCAGTGTATCCCAGGAACACAACCTGTAGTACTTGACTTGCATACACTGTAGAACATCTTTATTGATGCCGCTGACTTGATGGATTCTATTGTTGTATCTTCTTAGTTGTCTGTTGGAGGGAAGGATACACATGTTGCTGTCTTTCAGATCACAGTATGATCTTGGACTTCTTGCACACAGATGTAAACATATGCATGCTTATGACATTTGTATCCCATTTCATACTTTTGGTGTTTATATTTTGTTTCATTTTCAGAGCTTCATGTTGACTCTGCAGAAGAATGTTCATGTGTTCTAGGGCTCTTGAAAATACTTTGTTTAAGATTTTCAGCTACGTAAGTCACCTTGGTTATCAACATGCAATTCATGACAGTGTCAAAATGGTCATCCTTGGGGCCATTTTATCTGCAAAACTATTATCACAGTTTTCCTTCTTCATACATGCACGTCTGACTTGTCTTTCCAGGCATCTCTTTGACTTCTGTATCAAGTTGTTGCACACCATGAAAGCACCTTAAAGCATTGTCTTGATCTCAGTGTAAATGCTGACTCCTTGCCTCCACTAGTGCTCACTTGCTCCACTAAACAGGCCCTTTTTACACTAAATCTTTCTTCCTCTGTGATGGGAGTGCCTTTGCATATTTTCAACTTTTGTACAGATGCAATGAAATTTCCCAGATTTTCCTTTGTAGAAATGAGTTTTGATGTAATTTCATTCACTTCCAAGTCAATTGATTTTCCACGTACTGTATTTCTAAATGCCACTTCATATAGCTGTCCAAGATGACTTCCTGATTGACAATGTTACAAATTTTGTCAGTGCAGGCTATACCAAATCGATGGTAACACTGTGTAGGCTCAATGAATACGGTTGCACGTAAGCAATTTGGGAGGCTCTGAAAGTCTATAGGCGAGTCTTTTGTACTGGTTTTCCAGGTGATTCCCCTGTACAGTCCCATAGTTTTACCAGTAGTCTTATTTCTGGCGGTCGACACTTTAACATTTGGAAAGACTTTTTTGATTTTTCTTCCAACAATACCTTTGTCTGTAGCAGTACAACCAGATTGCGTTGAAGCTGTGTATGCCAAAGACACTGTGCACTTATTGTTCCATTTGGGTCACTCTCAATATGACATTGAATCCTGTAAATGAAATGTATAAATTACCTTTATCAAAAATGATCAGCATATTATCAGGCAAAACTAATGAGATTCTTTGTTTTGTGTCTCATCAAAATTTGAAAGGTAAGCAGTCAAATCATTGCACAAAAATTTACCATGGGCATAGTTTAATTTGTTGATGTCAGGTCTTTTTAGGATTTTACTACAATACAATTGAATTTTATAATCTGAATATTGTGTATCAGCTATGTACGTTCTTGTATATTTGTGTATTTATGTACTATATGGAACACCACAGGAGATAAACGCTATGTACCGGTATACTATTGTGTGCCATTATGTTCATATAAGTAATTATATCATACCAGTATATTGATGGTGCAACTACAGCGATCTGATTGGGAAAGCTGTCAAAAGAACTGTGGTATATTCGTGATGTACCTTGGCTGGCACACGCGCGAACTCTTGGCTTGAGCAAAAATCCTCTTTTGATGTTCCATGCCTGAATTTCAATGTACTGTTATGATATTATAGCAATAAATCACATCCAGCGACAGTGAACAAACCGGTTTTGACCAGTTCACTTTATATATGCACTCACTATCGCTGGTGCACATATGTCATGAAATGGTCAAAATCTCATGGCATGCCATTGCCGGATGTGCTTTATTGCTTCTACAGAAACGGGTATATCGAGTATTTTACCTAGTGATATACCCCTCAGAGGAATACGGTCACCTCTAATTTTAATACAAAATCTTGAACATATCAAAATATTTTTATTTCTAGGAGAAGCTGTTATTTACAAAAGTGAGGATCATGCATATGGCGATGTAAATTTCCTCAGAAAGAGTCGTGTACCTTCTTCCTTGCATTTCAAGGTAGGTGAACCAGTGATATTGATTGTTAATCTTTCTGATAATCTCATCAATGGGCTATGTGGTTAAGTAGTAGCTCTGGATGGAGATACCATAACACTACAGTTTCCATCCACTGGACAAAATGGTGCCATTAGACGATACAATCACAGTGCATACTGTCCAATTTCTAAGAAAAACATGTCACACAGTTTTGCTTTGATAGCACACAAAGGCCAAAGTCAGACACTGAGAAGAGTTGAAATTGATTTTAGGAACGTGTCACGACCGGGGCAGATTGGAGTTGCCATCGGGAGAGCCAGTGAGAAAAAAAGCGTACGCATTCTGAATTTCAATGCCACTCTATTGAAACGTCAGCCAAATGCAGTAGAGGCATTTAACAATAGGGAAACAATTGGTCTTCATGAGGACGGCCATTGTTGTAAGCAAGCTGTCAACTCAAACACAGCTACCAGTACCAGTTTGGAACCTGCTGTACACTTACCACAGGATGATAATGATGTGATGAATGAAGAAGAAATCACTAGAGTGCTAGAATCACTAAATGAAGTAGAAGATGACAAAGAAACAGATAAATCTGATCAACAAATACATCAGTATTAGTGTGATAATGGAAGTGTCTCATCAACACCTGACCCTCCAACTGTGATGTCAGATGATATGTTGATCAGTGAGGATCAGCTTTTGACAGAAATATACCGTATGACAGTCCTACTACAGACAAAGCCCAGCTACAGTTCAACACTCACATGCAGTACTTTGTTGAACATCCTGAAAAGGTCAAAGGCTTTCCTAACTTTCTGTGGTACAACAAACACCCCACCTTTGCACCGAGATATCTTGCAGCGATACAGCATTTTACCACAGAGCTGCCCTTTTCACATCAGGTTATGATTATAAAACCTATTTTCAGTTCTTATTTGATAACACCAAACCAGATTCAGCCAAATATAGTGCCACATGTTTACTCATTTCATGTGTTAGAGCAAGTGTTGTCAATAAGGCTGCTATCCCAGTAAAAACCAGAGTTATAACATTGGCTCAGACCACGCAGGGAAAGGTCTTCAGAAATTCACCAGGAGGAAGAGGCAAGATACGGAACATACCAGTATGTGGTTGGTGTGTTGCCAAATCAATGCTAAAGACAAAGAATTGGTTAAAATACATGTATATCTATACAGCAGAAAGATAATAATGTTAGCAAGGAAGACAGATAAAGAGGTACAACACTTAGAAAGACTCACCACAACTGAAGATTACCCGTCAAAATATTCACAAGACTAAAAGTCCCTTGAAGAGACTAAACGCAAACAAAACATTCAAGGAAGCCTTTGTAATATCAATTATGCTACGTTTAATTTTTTCTCACTCCTTGAAGATAGTGTCAGGAAATTAGAAAGCAAAGAGAATATGAGTATCCATGGTGAAGAGTTTTACAACTTGATATCAAGTGAATTGCTTGGGAATGAAGATGTAGAAAAACATGATTTGTTCACTGCAGGTCATGTCACATAAGAGCACCGTATGGGGACACCATGCTAATTAAGTCAATGCTTACAGAAGTCATTGAGAAGTACCGGTACATATTGATGTCTTCTGCTCAATTGAGAAATGAGTATCTCCAAAGTGTCAAAGTCCAGAAAGAAGAAGCTCATTGGAAGCAAATAAAAATATCAAAGAGTGGTACCAGTTACAAGTCCTCCATGAATGAACTGTATGAAGACAGAAGCTGTAACAAAATGGCTTCACACAGACACCTACAGAGTAAAGTGGAATCCAATCCCAATTTCTTTGTTGCCAGAGAATTCACAAAGACGGAGTTAAAAATTATCTGTATGGCGTATGATATTCTATTTTCCAGGCCGACACAAAGTTTGGGACAGGAATGAAATTAAGTAGCATAATTTTATCAGTTGACAGAGTGCCAAAACAAACAGTATTGTCTAGGGGTATAACCCAAGGTGGGATATACTGGTTAGGTTGTATTGTTGAGCTGGGATATTACTTTACAAAACTACAATTATGGACTATTCTTAAACATTCTGCATGAATTCATGACTGATAACTTAACTAACATCAGTTCAACAGTTACCATGTTCTGTTTGCTGTAACATTTCGCTATTTCTTGAGTAGTTTTATTTTAAGTTATGTATCAACTGCAATTTTTGGTTCAAATCCCTGAAGCAGGATGAAAAAACTCAATATTTGGCTCATCAACACAGCATACATGTTTACAGATCACAGTTATTATTTGAAATTGAATTCAAATCGAGATTAGAATTCATTTGTCAACTACATCAATGGCCATTACACATATACAGGCTGTGTTGACAATCAGAATATTGGGCACTTTACATGGTTTAGCAAGGGCCAGAACTCTAGTTGATACACAGGACCTAAATACTAAATGAATAGCTGAAAGTTACAGCTAATTGCCCTTTAACAAGAAGAAATCTTGTATTAACTGGGTTAATAACCCAAGCCAATAATTTTAATCCTTGTTCACATACTTGGATTTAAATGGATGCGTTCCTTGAACTAACAATTGGCAGCAAAAAGACAGGGATACCAATGCTGATACAACAAAATCAGCTTCCTTTCAGTATACATATCTTTCTAAGTAAACAGCAAGGACCATTTAAGGAAAGAATACACAGCAGGTATTGTACAAAATATACATATACAAGCTGTGCATTTATACACATGTAAACTAGGAAGTGCTGATTAGATCTCTTCACTGTTGTCGTAGGAAGATAGGAAAATTGAACGGGAAATTGATAGGAATGTCACATTTGTATGATCAAGTTCTTTCTATTGCAAACAGTCATACATGTAGTTGCTCTTTGAAGTTAAAACTAAAAGTGAATGAAGATGTTCGAGGGACTCATAGATTGGGTTTGTCTCTGCACCTGTGTTACTTTTTTGAATAACTTCTAGCATGTCTTACCTTATTCTTGTGTTATTAGCATACAATACAGTATCATGCATCACTGTTCTACCGTGGCCGAAAACGACACAGACCCTCTTCAGTTTGTAATTGCGTCGTTCTGTTAGAGGTGCATCGTTCTGTTTTGAACTGCGCTCTTCAGTTTGTAATTGCGTCGTTCTGTTTGAGCTGCGTCGTTCTGTTTTGACCTGCGCTCTTCAGTTTGTAATTGCGTCGTTCTG